>JAAOAR010000037.1:0-105881 GCA_013395995.1 Fusarium pseudoanthophilum | reverse complement strand
GCTGGCTTAGTTGGTCTCCCCCGCGGGCTCGAACCAACGGGTATATCCCGGGCCTCAGCTCCCATAGCTCGCAGTCAATGCCTCTCCAAGACACGAGAGAAGACTTTTAGAGTTCCCCCGCGTAAACGGGTCAATTTTCCTTCTCTATTCTCTCCTTCACGTTACACAGACTACTAGCAATGAAACGCAATACCTAGGTAGGTAGCAAATAAGCAGAATCGAACTGTGTCTGTGCGAACAGCACCCTCGTGTCGTGGCAAGTGAAAGCTGCTGTCATGATGACCATGGCCAACTGCCGCCCAGACCCTATTCGGGCTAGAGGCCGTTGTTTGGTAGGCTCTCTTGGCTCTGTGTTTCGTTGCTGAAGATTACGATGTTACCGTGTGTTTCTTGGCTATACCCTTTGACATTTGTTAAACGCAGGGTGAGCTGAGTGTTACGACAAGTTGGTTTCATTGTTTGCTGAGTCGCTCCGAGTAGAGAGCCGTGCCCGTGCGTGCGTGCGTGCTCTGTTGGACCAACATGACGAGGACAGGATGTGAGAGAAGTGCAACGTTCAAGTACCGTTACGTCCGACCATTTCCTCCGAAAGAAGAGGACCCCATGTTTACTCCATTGCTTCGATTCCAACGCACGCGATGAGTGGAGTATTCCATCGGGTCCGTCCCCATGAGTGCCTCAGCATCGGGATTCCCCTCTAGACTTTTTGTTGACCCCGTCCGTCGTCTAGGCTCGCTCTAGAAGCAATTGGATCCTGACAAACAAGTTCGGTTCCCTTCTCTTTGCCCCCTGACTAGTATAGTAGTTTTGGCTTAGACATGACAGCCAGAATTGGTTATCTAGGTAATTTATTATAGCAGCCGCTAGGTCAGAGGAGGAAGTGTCTCTAGGAAGTTCCGTGTTTGCTCATCGGGATGCCTTACATACAGCCAGGCTTGGCGTAGCAGCTAAGAAAAGAAGCCGAGAATTCATCCATTGACTTGGTGGCTGGGCAAGCGGAACAGGTCCCACTCGTACCAGAATTTCCCCTGGGGCCGGCGCTCGGAGGCGGGCTTGGAACCTGAGCAAGGGGATACAAGAAACTTGAAACCCCTGTTCTCGACGGCCAAAAATACTTGTGTAAGTTTGGAGCAGACTTGGTAGACATCTATACCACTTATTTTGGCAAACCAACCAAGAAGGTACTCAACTAATAAGCAAGGCCAGGGAGTTATCGTTGTCGTAAAGATCCGATCCTTGAAAAGGATTAAGTTATTGGGATAGTCTCTCACTGACGGAAAGGCATCGGCGCATCGGCTGTCCAACCGGAAGACCCTTATTACGACTGGTTATTCCTGCTTGTTACCGTCGTTCCTTTTAGCATTTGTTGGTGGGTCATGTCATGATATGAAGCAGCTCAAGTGCGGTACGAGACCATGTTCACCTCCAAAGCCATGGCCATCGTGATGCTTGATACTTGAGGTAATTGTATCCCGAATATCTTGCGGTGAGAATTCTCCTGCCGCTGCTCCATTGCGGATTCATCGTCATAGATGAAGATTTTAAAAACTTGGTGTGTGGATGTGGATTGGATGTGGATGCTAAGGAACAGGAAGCTGATTTTAGCGTATCCGAGAAATGTGGTTTCTTACGCCAAAGTTAATCACAAATTGCTGGTTGAGAATATTCATGTGACTGACTGTTTCTCTCAGGTTAATATTAGATACGAAACTCACCTCTACTAACAACCAACCCTTGATATATAATGATGCCCAAACTATTCATCTTTCGCACAGGACGCATCGCACGCCCACGCACGTTTAGCACCAGGGTGGGTTTGATTGTACGGTACCTTGGCTGACTGACTGACTGACTGACGTGCCGGGTGCCGCCAATTCCAGCCATGCCATAGGTACCCTAGACAAGAGAGAGAATTGTATGCATCTCAGCTAAATTATCGAGCTAGAGATGGAAAAAAAAGAGCGAAGTACGGAGTAGGATTGGATGAATCGGCATTGGCATGGATATCAATCACCCACACAAGATCCCTGTCCATTCTAGCCTGTCTAGCTTGTCTGTAGTACGGTACCCACCGAATGGAAGCAATGGAGACGAGTTTCCCCATGTCATATCCTATTGGATCCCATTCATTCATTGATTGATGTGAAATAGCTTACTTAGGCCCTTTTTCCCTTGGTCAAACGGTTTCTCAGGTTCGCGAGGGGCCATGGATGTCTTAAAAAACGCCCACCCCCACAGCCACGAGAGTTGACATCTGCTTGTACTATCGAAACCAAAAGCAAAGAAACCTCGACTCGACTCGACCCTACGGACTGAATGACAGTGACAATGGTGATGATGATGATGATGAAGGATTAGACTTTCTCTGTGTCTTTTCCCCTACTCTTGCCCTTAAATACAGGCATCGTCATCCTTAAGCTCGGCTTCATTCACTCACAAACTCAAACTAAACCTTGTCCGTCCGATCCCGTCGTTTCCGTCGAATCCCCTCCAATTGCCATCCTCCTCTTCCATCATCTATCCCTCATCTCTCTTTGTCGATACGATTATTTGGGTTTGCTCATCTTCTGGCTCTGGCTCTGGCTCTGGCTTTTGGGGCTGCAGCCGCGACTTTCCGCCGCCGATATTCCGTCCCAGTAACTATCTTACTTGGAGCTCTACATTAATTGCCCCTCCCTCTCTTCTCGCTGTCTCTCTATTGCGCCTCGTCAACCTGAACTGGGTTGCTGCAGCTCCTTGTCCTTGTCGACATATTTCCCCGCGCAGCGTGACTTTGCGAGCGAGTCAAAGGCCATTCTTGTCTTCTCGGTTAACCTGATACGTTTGTTTAACGACTCGATTTCTTTGTTCGACATTCTTGCCCGGAGCAATTGCACATCTTGGGTGCTACCACCTTTTATCCATACCGTACCGTACCGTACTGTACCGTACCATACCATACCTCAGTATACACACCCTGGTCGAATCGGACATCGAACCAAGCAGAGAGCTCCGAAAGCAAACATCCCTCCATCCAATTCAACTTGATTCATCCGAACAAAGACAGTCCCTGGCCTGGTCGGATCCACCGAAAATCCAATTGAACCGAATCGAATCTTCAACAACAGCTATTACGGCCCTGTCCTATCTTGTCTGCCTGTAGCCCTACTGCACTCCGTCTGCAACTGCAACTGCAACTGCAAGCACTGCACGAGCCATTCGTACTACCACGCCCACGCCAAATTACTTGTACCTACCTACCTACCTACCTACCTACGCACGCCCTCGTCGATCCGGCCCCTGCTCGCGCCTCCAGGTCTCGCCTCGATACCTATCGACTCTCCCTCTATAAACTTATTTACAACCGCGACGCCCCGAAAACCAGCTTCAGCTTTAAATCAAGCTTACAACACAGCACAGCACTCCTCCCGCCGTCCCTTGTGCAGTCTCGTGCTGCCAAAAGGGAGACCCCATCCCTGTCTCGCAGCGTCGTCCAATCGTCGATAATACTTTTTTGATACTTACGTTTTTTCCTCTGCCGCGATTCGACTCCGAGACGACGATACGTCATGACATACATTGTAAGTGTACAACACAAACTTGCTCCTCCAAGGTCAAATCTCCATGTCTCTCTCGACTTGACATGTCTTGTCTCGCTTTGCTTTGCTCGTCTTTACTTGACTTGGCTCTCTTGTACAACCACATGCCAATTCCTGCCACGTCCGACGTCGCACCCTCCATGCTCCGAGCTGCTTCCTCCGCCCTCCACGTTCCTGTTCAACCTACGCCCTGGTCAGTGAAGGCATCACACGCCATGTATTCACTTCACATGGTCGATAGCTTGTCTCAGCAGATCCCTGTCAGCCATGAATGAATGCTTTCCTCCTTGAGCCTTTGACTCTCTGCACGTCCCTAGACTAGGTCGAGCAGTCTCGCCCGCCCTGTTGGGTCCAGACATTTCTGGTACCTTTCTTTACCAAAGATCTCTCACACACACACACTTCTATCACATATCATGATTCCTTTACCATGATCCCATTCCTATTCTCGTCCATCCATCCATACTCAGCAACCATGTCTTGGCTCTCATCGACGTTGCTTCTCGACGTCGCTTTCGACCTTCCCTTGCTTTTATCCCCCTTGGCTTCATCCTCACATCCCTTCCCTTTTCACACCCTCGCTCTCGTTTCCTAGCTGCCAGTCCGTTGACGGCCCGTCTGCCGTACCTCCTAATGGCCCCCGAGCCGCCCGCTATCTGTCTGACATGCACTTTCACTTTCACCCTCACACACACCCTGTCCTAGTCTGGTCTGCTCTGTCCTTTCTTTATCCCCATCGCATCGCATCCCACATCCCACGCACCCAGCCCAAGTCTCTTTACTTGTCTGCACACCCTGACTAGGCACAAACAATACTCAGGCGCACACAGACATGCACTTACATCCACACCGCTTCACCGCTTGACTTTGATTGCCCTGCCCTCGATTCAGCGTTGGTAGCCCCGGGGCAATCATGATGCTTCCTACTGGAATCCCAACTCACCGGTGCCACATCACTTCCCTACCTCAGCCCCATGACCTCAAGAACGGCCCGTTGCCGGTAGGAGAGGAGCCAGGGCGACCAAAACAAGCTGTCTCCGTACACCGAGATATATCACCACTTGCTTTGTTCCTATAATACCATGTCTCCCATCACTAACCCCTTGCAACCCTCTTATTCTGAGGCCTATTTATCCATACATGATCTATTCCTGTCCCACAACGTCATGGGCTTTTTGACATGATATACTTCCCCGGAGCCATCCTTTGTTACTATGATCAATTCTCCCGGCATCTTGTGCATTACCTACCCCTTTGATCCACTGTTGCTCTCGCGCCAACTGGCCATATGCTCGCAATGCGCAAGAATCGATCACTAATGCCGTCTTTCCAGCTATGTCTTGCTCACTACTGCGACCTTCATGGCCCGACCCCTTTGATGGTCACTGAGGGTCTACCGGCCTCATGTACTGTCTGCTTTGAGGATGGTGCAGATCCTGCCGACAACAGACCACGATCCAGCGCGCATGCATCGTCGACTGCTCTCAACGACGCATTAAAGAACCTCGACCTATCGAGGAGCGCTTCAATGCCAGCCTCTGAACAAGAGGCCCAGGCGCAACGTGCAGCGCTGTTGCGAAACTCTAGCAACTCTGGCGCAACACCCACTGCTATCGATACTCCTCCTGAAAGTCCACGACCGGCTCCTCCTCATCCTCGGCGCGATTCAAGTTTTCGAAGAACCTATGATGAGACTGTGACAAAGAAACAAGGGCCTTGCGATAACTGCGCAATGACCTTGCCGCGACAGCAAGCAGGATCAAATAGTGTTCATTTCGCAAATAATACTCGTGGACCAACGTTGCGCACCCGTGCGCCAGCAGAACGGGTTTTCGGCGCCGGAGGTCAGGCATCGCCTCCCAACTCCCAGACCTCGAGTGATACCGATGGAGAGCGGGATGAGGACCCTCGGGCTCGGCAAAGAATAACGCCCTCGGTCAGCTCGCGTAATACCTCGCGATCAAGCAAGAGTGGTGGTACAGGCAACTCGACCGCAGCAGAACGGACACCCTTCCACGTTCACTACGTTGACTATACATCTACCCACGATCCGGTCCTACCCGACTCTTTCTCTCTTATTCGAGCATCTTGCTTGCGCACTCTATCCTTCGAGACGTTACCCCGGGCTCCATCTACGGCAAACCCCACTTCACCCGTTGCGACCTCTTCTCCGGCCTTTGTTACTACGCAAAGCGCCGGCTCGGCTGTCACAGGCGGCCCCATATTTTTCGGCGACGCCCTCGCCGGTTACACGACGGCTTATATCTTCCGTATTCCTGATGTACACGCACGGGGTCATAAGCGAGTGTATGCGTTCTTGGCGCTTAGTACTCACCGAGAGCGACTGGCCATGAAGACGTTTGCCGTGGTCTCGACCGCTTTTCGCGAGCTCGCTACATGGATCCAGCAACTGGCTGAAGCCGAGGCCGAGCGAGCGGCCGAGAACTCTCCTATTGGTAGCAGCATCTACGGGGGTGGCTATGCACCACCACCACCAACCGTCGAATCCTCTGGAGGCCCTGATCGCAATGGAAGCAGCTTTCTGACAGGCGGTAGCGGGTTCACCCGACGGATGGGTGGTGGCCCTGGTGCCTCAGCCCCAAAAGCCCGTGGTCTAGCGGAGATTGTTGGACAGCCTGATATCTTTATCGAGCTGCACCGGCGTTTCGTCCACCTTCTCTTTGAAGTTGGTGTTACCTTGAGCTCGTAATGAGCTGTTTATGCCTAACGGCATGCTCTATACGTTTTTCTGCTTCGGCATACCCACGGCAATCCCCCAGGATCAGGATGACTTTTTCTACTCTGTCCCGCCGGGATAATCTGGTCGCCGCAGATATACCCCAACCTTACCAATGCTACTCTCCACGCCCAACCCAATGATGCTGAACCGGCCAAAATCCGATTCGTCCTTGTTGGCTCGGCGCTCTTTTGTCCTTTTGGAACAACAAGCGATGTATGATTTTACATACAAGCATACTTATCCGAGAGTAATGGTAATGGTAATGGCTAATGGTTAATACCTCATTGAGGCAACGATCTCGATCCAAAGCTGCAGTCACTCGAGACCTATTGGTCTTTTCTCTTTTTCCTTTTCACAATGCTCGAGGATTCTTGGCAATGCTGCTTACACCTTTCCGCAAGACCGGGGAGTTATACCCAGCGGCCGACTTGCCAAGAGCCTCGTGTAACTGTATTCTTACATGTATCGCCTTTGGAAGGGCTTTACGGCGTTGTCATTCGGCATATTTTGCACGGGGCATTTGATTCCCATTTGGCTTTTTGTAGCGTGTTTGTTATCTACTTTTGTGCGCAGAGAACTCGTCAGGACGGGAACTCCAAGGAAGCGGGCGAAACAAAATAGACGGATGGCGAGTTGAGGGAAACAAAACCGACAAGATGGACGGAATAATGGAGTTTGTGGCGAAGTAACTGTATTTTACAATTCTTTACCTGTTATCACTTGTCAGAGCGAGACAAACAGCCAGGAGTTGGAACGGTTTTATTGATAGACTTATACGGAACATAGACAGGGAATTACTATGAATGGAAAACTACGTAACTTACGAATACTTGAACTTGAACATACCCCGTTGCTAGGTGCTATTGTGCGTGTTTGTCTGTCAAGTTCGAATGCCCTCCCAATATTGAGAACTCGAGAGTTATCAAGCATTGAGGATGAATAATTCGCCTCCGACTTGAATTGTTGGGAACTTGGACCCCCAATCTCGATTACACATACCGTTTACTCTTTATCACCGCTGACTCTCAAAGGACACATTGATGCATGCAAGCAGAGTATCACCAATGTCACCCCTGAAGTCGTATCCCACTTTGTTAGCTGCAGCAGTATCATGCTGTGTATGGACATTTTGCTCAGAGACATGTGATAGTCTGACATACATACCTACATAATGGTAAGATTATTGAAATGTAACTCGAAGCATACATCGCGTAAATCAATCACTTCACCGGTGTGGACCTGGGATGTAGAGACAAATTCATATCGCTTGCGCCGTCAATCAGCACGTTGATTAATCCTAATCTACCTTTCGCTCTAATCCGCCTCCCTTCATATGGACTTTTCCTTCCATATCCCCTTGGCCTGATAGTTGACGTATGTAATACAGGATAGATGACACACAAGAGTGCGTGAAATGATAAACAGACACCGAGTGGATCTATTTGTAGAAATCGAACTTGTTCTCCTCGCCGGTACCCTTGACCTGGCTTGAGTAGGCGTCCTCAAGATCACTCTGAATGATGTTGTAACGGTTCTTGCGGACAGCACGGAGACCAGCCTCCTGCATGATCGCAGCAATGACAGCACCAGACAGAGGGTCGTTTCGGACAATAAGGGAATCGAGATCGACTTCAGGAGCCAGACTCATCTTGCCGGCGATGGTGGAGAAAATGAGACGTCGTTCACGGCGATCTCGCAGAGAGGGGAATTCGATCTTTCGGTCGAGACGTCCAGGTCGGAGAAGAGCAGGGTCAAGAGTATCGGCTCGGTTGGTGGCCATGATGACCTTGACGTTAGCGGTCTGATCGAAACCATCCATCTGGTTGAGAAGTTCGAGGAGAATACGCTGGACTTCTCGATCGGCACCGGTCTGCGCGTCGAATCGCTTGGTGGCAATGGCGTCGATTTCATCGATGAAGATAATGGCGGGAGAGTTCTCGCGAGCCATGCGGAAGACATCACGGACCATTCGGGGACCCTCACCGAGATACTTCTGAACGAACTCAGAGCCCACAACACGGATGAAGTTGGCGGTGGTTGAGTTGGCAACGGCCTTGACCAACATAGTCTTGCCGGTACCAGGAGGGCCGTAGAGCAGAACACCTCGAGGGGGGTCGATACCAATCTGCTTGTAGAGGTCAAAGTGTGTCAAGGGGAGCTCGACAGCTTCGCGAATCTCCTGCTTCTGCATGTCCAGACCACCGACATCGGCGTATGTCACATCGGGCTTCTCGTCGGCACCAAGCATAGCAATGGAGGAGTCGGCCTCGGGGGGGAGAATATCGACAAGGGCGTTGGAGTGTCGATGGAGGGCAACCGAGGAGGAAGCCTTGAGCTTCTCCCGGTCGAGGGTAGAGAGGATTCTGACGACATAGTTGGATCCGGTGCTAGACTGCACAATTCCAGTACTTGGGATGCTGGTTAGCTCGTGTAGGATTGCCGGCTGCAGGTGAGCACATACTTTTGGTCAATAGCCTCCATAAACTGTCCTATAACTAATGGCACGCTCTGAATCCGCTTGATCTCTTCTTGAGCTCGTACAAGCTCACGCTTCAGACTCCTGCAAAGAATTAGTAACCCATAACTTGGTTCTAGACGGGATTGATGGATTACCTTTGCTCGTCCTTGATGTACTCTTCTTGCAGCTGGATGTACCTATTCGAAAGCTATCAGTTCCCCGCCACTTTTGCGATATCTGAGACTGGAGTATCGTACTCTAGTTGCCTCTGGAGCTTCTTGAGGTTCGCGTAGTCGTCTCCTCCATCGGTTGATACACCCTCGAAGTTATCAATGGTGGGAATGGCTGAGTGTGCGGCCCTCTTGTGAGGTGCCACCTGGTTTGCTGGGTTTTCGACAGCGACGTCACCCATTTTTGCGCTTCTGCTGTGTGGGTAAGATAGGTGAAACGATCGTGGGGATGCGGTGCAGATAGAAATACGCGTCGAGTCTGGAAAGCGATTGTCGTCGGGAGATATAGCGCTTGGTTGTTGTTTGGGTCGTTGAGGGAGTGATGGAGCTGCTTCGAGATGATGCCAGGCGCCAGTAACGACGACGACGACACTGGAAGCTAAGGTGAGTTAGCGCGGCTTGAAATCTTAGTCATCTGGATTGGAGCTCCATTCACGTGATCAGCTACGTCAAAGAATGAGAGCCGTTGGGGCCCAGGCTCGATAGCTTTGATTGGCTCATGGTTCTCTCTCCCAGGCAGGGCGAAGTGGGGGTTGCAAGCTTGCAGCAGCTGCAAGGCTCCAAGGCTCCAACGACCCCAGTGCGAGCTTCAATGAATCAGATTGGCCGATTATCGGGGGGATCTGCCTCCACACAAAACCAACGACGTGGGGACCCTGAAGGGGACGTTTCTAGCCTGGTACATGAGAGCTACAGCGGATTGAGTGCCTCTGTACTTTTGGCACTTGACCCTTCTGAGGCTGTATATAAGCTGTCATGGGGGAATGTCTTATTAGTGGCGTTGAACTGATTCAGTCTAATGTTGAAAGATGGCGGGTTTTGCGGTGAGAATAGACTCATGACCCTGTCGATAAGCCTGCCCCGCGATGTTCGGTGAGAGGCCTGAGAGGAGGTTAGGTGAACCGTGAAATCGTCCATACAGTATTTACAGTATAGAGTATTATTATTGATAATTGTTAGTGAGGAGCTTCTCGCTTGTCTATACAGTACATGTATCTTTATGGATCGTCTCATGTAAAGCCAAGTACCCGGTTGGATTGTGGCTTATCAGCGTCGGATCACTCGCCTGTTCACGGGATGATGCGGCGGTGATTCACTGGTCGGCGGCCGAGGAGCAAGGTCCTTGAGGTAAGGTAAGGTAATCGACAAGTCACCTCACTCAGTGACTGTACCTCTTTGAAACCACCTTCTACCTTCTGACTTGTTCAACCTCCAACCAACTCGACCTCTTTGTCTTTTTTTGCTCTCTTTCCGATCGCCTTTCTCGCCCAAGCCAACCTCACGTCTCTTTATCACCTTAATCTATCACTTTACTGCTCGGCGTGTCTTTGTTGCGTCATTCTACTGATACTGCTGCCATCTCCTCCCCAAACGCCGTCATCTTCCCTCCCTCCGCTGCCGTTTTCGACTCGGCCAACCGCTCGTCACACACACACACACATACAATACCCCTCGTTTCATCTTGGGTTGCTTGTTTGTCTCTGTCTAGATACTCTAAGCAACCTCAACATCGCACATACAATGTCGTCCTCTATCGCCATTCCCGCTGGCCCCTCGGCTACCCGCCCATTCCATAAGGGCACCGGCTCCTCTACAAACAGCCCGTTTGGCACTCCTTCGTCTTCTCCTCCGTCAGCCGGAAAGGACAAGGCCTTGCACAACCGCCGTCCGAGCCTCCTGAGTAAGTGAAGCTGGATCATCCCCCGCCTCAGACGATTGCAGCGACAATGATACGATCGTCTTATCGTGCACCGACAGCCGTTTACTGACTTGAATTTGTAGGCTCTTCACTCTCCAAGCAAGAATGCACCGTCATTAACGTCGGCGATCCGGAAGGCACTCCCCGACTGGTATGTGTCTCGACAAGATTGTACTTGGTTTCAGGTGTACTGACCTTCCATAGATCTCCTACCTCTCCTCCAGCCAGGGTTTCGCCTGGAATCCCGGTATGTTTCACTTGTATCATGAATAACCTCTTCACGAGTCACGACTAACGACTGGTAGAAATCTTTCTCCCATCTTATATCGACTGCGACTATGTTCCCCTCGAGAACCGCCGGGACCCAGTCCACGAGATCATTCTGACCGATGACGAGTCCAAAAACCTGCTACCTCACTAAGCCGCCTGACATTATATCATATACACAGACCAGGCCATGATAGACATTTCCTTCTCACGAGATTCCCGATTCAACGACAGGCCTGCTATTACTCAACTATTGATTTTACGGCGTTACGATTCCCGCGGCCTTTTTTTTCTTCTTTTCTTTACTTTACCTTCCTTGCCTTTCCTTCCAGTCAGGCAAGACATGACAGTTGTTTTAGGCCTGTCGACGCATGGGCATTGTTCGGTGGAGTATGATTTTGGGACAGGGTCCCTGGTCAATCGGCTTGACAGCCTCACTTTTAGGTTTTGGCTTTGGCGGAGTAGACAAGACATGGCAAAGCATCCATCACCTCAGCGTCCGGCACATTCGGTATCGATCTTGGGAATTGGATTGGGGGGAACGCCTGGATTCGCGGGCTAAAAGAAGAGGTTGTTTTCACTTCTTGGGGGTCTTGAGACCAAACTGTTTCGTTCTTTTTCCTCACTAATTCTGCGGCTGGACTGTTTTGTTCTTGAGGGATGGTGGCGTTGAGGCACGGTAGGGCGGTGTTTCTTTGTTTGTTTGTAACTCTCCTCAATTCACATGACTTAACTTGATCATCGCTCAAATGACACCTGCGATGTTGATCACGTCCCCGCTGGCGCCAATCACCGACGGCCGATATGAGCCGGCCACCTACCGAGAACCCGCCCGGACCGGAGCTAACTGTACGGGGCCGGTCGGGGGAGCCTTGATGTCATTCAAGCCCAGCCCAGGGAGCGAGTTCCGTCTTGGGTAGACCATTGGTGGTCGACGTCAGATTGACAGAGATCAAGTCTCTCATCATTCTCCCACGGAGTGTTTTGGATTGCATTACGCTACGAATCTTTGTCAAAACGGTTTGACGGCACGGCCACGAGTCTATGACCAATTCCTGATAGCGATTAACTTTGTTTCCATACCGGCCAATTCCCGGTATCTGGCTCAACCGACATCCATCGCCAAGAGCGCCATGGTGCAAACAATACCATCACAGCACTTGCGCATCTTGGGCAGCGATTTTATGTCTCAGTCGATAATGAGGCCTGCAATTCCGGGTGGCCTCGTTCTATAGGGTCCACCTTTTACACCACAGTCGGTGAGATCTCAACAACGATGACTGAGAACACCTCTGGGTGTCATGATGAGCACGGTTAGCGAGTCTGTCAAGCACATACGACCATAGCTCGTAGAAAATACGGGATCCCGTCTGCTCTCCCATAGTCAAGCNNAGTTGGGTCGGTGACGACCAGCGAATCCCCGGTGTTGTATGTTTTTTGTTGTTTCTGATGCTTGTCTGGGACTGATTATTGTCTTTTTGATAGCGGTTAGACCGGTAGATGCAATGCTATAGAGAATTCGGCAGAGTGATTTGGGCTTATGAAACTTGACTATAAGGTGTTGTCAAATGGCCTTGCTTCTTGAATTGTGATGTGCCCGATTTTGATTCTGGTCCGAACCGTTTCACAAAGTCGGCGCCGATGGTGGGGCTCCGGTACCGTTTTCCCGATCCGGGGCGCCGAAGATAAATGGCCGTGGATCCCTGAGCGTCTAGTGAGACGCACTCCCTTCCAAAAGCACAAACTCCCTGTAATGCAAACTCAAATATGATCAATGATCAAGTCTCAGCTTTGGGTTGCTTGCTGTAACTGCCAGGCATCAAGATATCGGCGATACCTTTCCAATGCCTTCCCAGATCCTGAGCTGGACGGCGCTCGTATTAAGAACTTCCACGGAGCCATACATGTTAGTTCGTACCTCGTGTTGCTCGACACTGTCTGCAATACTTTCACCACCCTCTTTAAATACCGTACACTCCCTCGTCTGCATTAATTCACTGTAGTATGATTCCATAAAAGCGTCATCCTCCACATCGACACCTTTCTCCCTCCCTCGCCTCTCCTGATCCTCACGGTAAAACGGGTTGGCGGCGAACTCACTGGCGACCTTCCATAGGTGCCAGCTCGGCTCTGGGTCAAGGCTCTTGTAGACATTCTCGTAATCGCAGACAATCGCTGCGGCTGCGCACTGCCTCTTCATCTCAGGCACTTTCATGGCGAGAAGACTGAGCATATCTGAGTGCGGCTGCAGGGGCCACCAGATGATGTAGGGCATAGGTACTCCTGGTGGCCAGCCGTCTTGAAACGCGGAAGCGTCGTTGAGCATGATTCGACGTGTTAGGATGGCTCGCTGAATATCCCACACATATGGGGCAGATCTAGCATAGATGGTGTCGTTCTTGATCTGGTCCGCCCACCAGCGAGCATACATAGTGTGTTGCAAGACACCACGGATGACGCAGTATTGGTCTATTTGCGTTAATGTTCTTCCAGAGTTGGCGAGCTGGGCATAGCGTTCGATGTTGCCGTCGTGGGCAGCCATCTGTGTTAATAAAGCCTTCTTCACCGTTGGCAGATCCCGAGGCAGAGGACTATAGAGCAGCTTCGCCTCGTCGTCGTCAATTGTGCCATGACTTTCATCTACTTCCTGGTCTTCTAGGTCAAGATGCATGTCCTCTTCGATGCATGGGAGGAGGTCGTCGTTGAACCGGCGTGTAATGCCTTGTCGAGCTGTCAAGCGCCATCGCACTTCGGTGTTACCGTTCAGATACGCCGGGCATACATAGTCCATCAATTCTATGGTGCGTTTGCAGTCGTCCATGATGGCATAGCGATATTTGAAACTCATGATCTCGTCATAGATGAGTTTCCCGCCGTCTGTCTCGCTTTCTCGCGCCTCTTCAGCGATGGACACTTCGGGCAGGAGATCAAGCTCCTGGTAGAGAGCGTGATAACCTGCTGCAGCACACGCACGGCCGACCTTATAGCGCATGCCGGGGAATCTAGAGGCTATTGCGCGGTAGGTATCCTCGGTGGCCATGTCAGGATGCCATATACAGTATGGCTGTTCCTCTGCCGTCATCCGCTCCGGTATGTCGTTGCTCATGATGCGGCGAGCATTGCGGGCTCGAGCGACCAGAGGCATTGAAGAGCTGAGGCGTTTGACGGGTTCACTCATGGCCAAGTGGTAGTGCAGACGAACGCCTCGGATAAGCGCTGCGCGACTATCACGGTCTTCAAGGAGCCCCGGCACTCCATCACCACGTATGGCCTTTGCCTGATCCTGTCGAAGTTCTAGGCGGTCCATCATTTTCCCTCTTAGACAGTAAGTTATGAGGCAAAACTTTAGAATTTGGGTCGTTGGTCCGTTAATCGAAGGAATGACATGCGGAGGGATAAATATTCTTGCCAAGGACGACTGGAATATATACCCCTGTCCTCTTCTTCACAGCACTCAGCTCCATCCATAGATCCACAATAGCTTCATATATTACCTGGCCTCAAAGAGCAAGAAATGGTCAGATCTTGATACGGGCTTTCAACATGAACCTAAAATAGCCTCTAAGCTTAGGCTAGATTTACCTAAATATTTTTATCGCTCAGGCTCAAGGTCCTGAGTCTTCTTTCGCCCCCTAGCCTGATAGCTGCGATTCGAGCCACAAGGCGCAAGCAAATGTATTAATACCTAGGCTTCCAATATAGCCTATGACGGGCTTAATTGAAGATGAAGTCCTTCAAGCTTTGCCGCCACGATCTGTTCGCCAATGGTCTGGAGAAATGGTTATGCTGATGCACATGAACGCTGTGTTATGTGAGCAGCAGAATAGGTGCGTGGTTCTACAAGTTCAAAGCCAACCTATGATAACACCCAGTTCTCGTATCAAGGAGTCTTCAACTCGTCAAAATCTTTGTGTTCTTGTAACAAACTCAATTGAACCCAACTGGGACACCCACCCACGTCCCAAGCATCGACCCGAAGCTCATAAGTCAAGAGGTCCTCATGAGAAGTTGGCATTTTCCGGAGAACAGCTGAAAACACAGTCTCTGGAACTCTGGAAGATCGTTTAACAGCACGGTCTGTATGTGCGACAAACGATTTCTTGTACTGCGCACAAACCCGGAAGAGAGCGTTCTTACGAGACTCATCGATGTCGCTACTTGACTGCGAAAGCTCTCGGATAGTGCATGAAGCATCGTCGGTTGATATCATGATGTCGATCCGAAATAATGAAGATTGAGAGCCATGTGAACAGGCAATCCAGAGAGCCTTAAATGGGGACTCATGTAATGGAGTTTGTTGTTTCATCCAGTCGTCGCTTGGATAAGACAAGACAATTGCTAGCGAGCGTGTATTTGTCGACGAGACTTGTGTCGAGATCTGTAATTGCTTTGACGAAAACCTTGAAGACGGTGGATTCATGCCAAAGTTATTTGACCCTGTGAAATAGCCACTGGGTCGAATGAAGAGCTCCATAGGTCTAAAGTACGGGAGCAGCGTCTTGGGCACACCGATTAGAGAAGACGATTTAACTCTGCAATAAACCCGTCGTCGCGCCGACTCATAGTCACGTTCTATCAGGACGCATACAAGACTGTCCTCTGTCTCGTACGATAGCCATGCAATGCGAGCCAGGTCAAGATCAGTAGGGAACAGAACATGCAGATTGATACGTAAGCCGCGACTTGTAAACTCGAGAGGATTCGAGAGGACTGACTGCATTGCAACGATGCTACGTTGACCGCGAAACATGCGGCCGTAGTCCTTCTCGTGCAGGACTCGATATTCGATGCTCTGTTTCTCCAAATCAAGCTCGGGTTCGGAAGGGGGAGGAAATGCATGGCCATGGTCGATCATCTTCTGGTCCTGCATGTCCTTTGAAGCTTGGGCAAGTAGAGAACTCTTGGAGAATTGCGAGGGTGACCAAGCCAGAAACCCAGTTGAAGAGGTTTCGGAATCAGCAATTGGGCTATCTTGCTGGAGAGTCCAAGCAAACGTGCTATAGTCCTCTTCTTGTCGGAGAATCTGCTCCTGAAGTCGGATAAACGACTTGGCTCCTTCGCCATAGAGAAGGGGCATGTTGACATCGAATAGACCGAGTAAACAGTAGGCCATATCTTCCTCTCTCGTTGTGGTTCGAGCCGATGCCCACGACATTCGCTCAGCGACATTGTATGATGAAGGATGTGAACCACGTAATACAGTGATTGGGATGCCAGTGGCAGTTTCTATACTTGACGCAAGACTCTTTTTTGTGCCGATCACGGTCCAATCCTTGGAACAGAGCTCGACGACTTGAGGCGCGATCAGTTCCTGAAGTGTCCAACCTCTTGTGAACCACCTGCTTCGGCCAAAGTCTGTGATATGAAAGACGTCGGCAATGGTACAAGTTTCTGTGGTGACATCTTGCAAATAAGCATAACAGACGGTCGCTTTCTGGTACCACTTGTACATGGAATTAATCGCCTCGGATAGCTCAGCGCTGCTGGACTTGTCGATACAGCAAGTGTCGATCCACACCCATTCGAAGCCATCTTCAGCTGCCTTAGTGCAACAACCGACGAGTTTGGGAAAGCCTTCTTTTGATTGAGCAGTCAGGGCGCCAATATCACTGTAGAGAACTTCATCTTCGGACCATGTGTGACTGAGAATTGCGTAGGGAGGGACTTGTCCGATGAATTCTTTCAGCTGAAGAGTTGAGACATTTAATAGACGCATGGTAACAATTGAGAGAGCAATGTGTTGGTTGTTGGGACACTTAAGCTGCTGAGAGTTTAGGATGGTGTAATCACGTTGGCTGACAAGTAGGAGACTGTTCCATGTAACTGATTGTTCATCAATTGTCGTTGCTTAATTGAGCTGTGCCGAGACATGGCTGAGGAGTAGCTCAACTACGGCCGAGACAGACTCAGCGACAATTGGTCAATTTTGGGTCAGGCTGCGACATTGCTCATTTAGATGGATATTATTCAGAAGAGGTTATCACGGTGGAACAAGAGAAGGCAAAGTGGGTAGCTCAGATGAACTGTATAGTATTAAGGTCTATGCACCTCTATCAAGAGATCTATGTGCAAGATGTAGAAATGAATTATATACCCAACGCTTCCATCCTTAGTTCATCATGTGTGAAATTAATCATTAAAGACCAATGCTTTTCCCTTGTCGTCCAAACTCATTACGAGATATATCCATGACATGTAGAGCAGAGGTTCTGAGTTGCTTAGAAGAGAGCAATGGCACCGAGGACGGCGAGAACGCCGGCGGGGGCAATGCGGCCGGCAGCAGCGGTGACGACGGCAGGGTTGGTACCCTCAGGGACGGGGTAGGTAGCGGTACCAGTAGGGACGGGGACGGGAGCAGCGGTGGTAGGCTTGCCGGGGACAGGGACGGGAGCAGTGTAGCCGGGCTTACCGGGCTTGCCGGGAGTGGGCTGAGGGTAAGGGTGCTCGGAAGCAGGGTGGGTGGTGGTGAAGTGGCAGTCGGTGACGGTGACGGTGCCGGGAGCGGTGACAGTGACGGTCTTGTTGCCGTAGGTCAGAGTGGTGGGCTCAGGGCAGTAGGTAGTCACGGCGGTGATGACCTCAGTGGTGTAGACGGGGTGAGGGACAACGGGCTTGGTGGGCTTGACGGGGTAGCTGACTGTGCAAGGGCAGTCGGTGATGGTCAAGGTGGTCTCAGCGGTGACGGTGTAGGTCTTGTCACCGTAGGTGAGAGTGGTAGCACCAGGGCAGTAGGTTGTGATGGCGGTGACAACCTCAGTGGTGTAGTGAGTGGTGCCGTTGGAGGGAGGGGCGTAGTAGGGAGAAGCGGTGGCAGCTCCGATGAGGAGGCCAGCAGCAGCAACCTTGATAGCAACCATTCTGAAGGATTTGGGGAGGTTTTGTGATTAAAGTTCTGACTTGTAGAAACGAGTGAAGTGCAGAAAAGCAGGATTGAGCTTTGAGCGAGAGTGTAACGACTGAAGCGAGTGTAGTTGTTGAGAGGAGGAGGAGGAAGTGATGGAAAAGGTGGAAGAGAGTGAGGGTATTTATCTCTGAGTTCAACACCAAGACAAAAGCTGAGCTGAACTGAACTAACCGACCAGACTGGGCTGATAGATACGCAAACCCAGGTTCCAGAGACACACACAAACTCAAAAGGCGTCTAGTTTAGTCTGGCCTAACCACATTCTGAAAGTCCATTTAACCTTGTACCTACACACATCGAGATGGGCCCACGCTCACGGCCTCACGCTAGACGAGGCAATTTTTTATCTCTCTCTACCCTCTTTTTACCGCTCCGGGGCGTAGCTCGTCCAATCATGATATCATTGAAGCCATCTCACTTTCTTACTCATACTGTACCTTGCACTAGCCAGACTTGTTGGGCTGAGGTGGTGCAGTGAGCAGTACCAAATCATGCACCAACACGCCGGGGATCATACACCAACAAGCGAGGGTTTCAAGCCTTCTGATTGGCCTAAAAAAACCTAGCCCCGCTTTTACAGCGCACAGGCCACCCCACCAAAATCCGTTATCAGCTTATCGGCTTATAGCTACGCCCCCTTAACAGCAAATTCAACTTTAACCCTAGTAAAATAGGATATTTTAAGCCAAATCGGGCTAGGTTAGCTAGGGTTAGTATTATAGGCCGGAGGCCGCAGGTTAGGGTTAGGTTAGGGCTTAGGGTTAGGGCTAGGGCTTTGGGTTATTTGGGATATATCCTGTTGCTGTTAGTTAGTGCAATTAGGTCTTTGATTGGCTAAGGTGTGTTGGTGTATAATCCCCGGAGTGGTGGTGTATGATTTGGTATTGGTGCAGTGAGTGCAGTGCAGGGTACAGGGGCCCCTGTCTTGGAATACGAGGTCAGGGGAGGGATTTTATGACAGATTCGGATCTTGTGAGAAACCTCATGATAAGGAAATGTCCGGGGTAGGCAGAAGTGATTGGCCTGGCTGTGAGTTGAGAGTGTGTGCTGTTGCAATGCAGGGTCTCTTTGTTGTGATGGACAGACAGATGAACAGTTGTCACGGTTGCAGTGACTCTATCCATCCGTAGGGCAAACTCTATACTCATCGGTTGCAACGGTGGCAGTTGCAGCAGGACATTACAGCACATCACAACGCACCTCAGCTATCAACTGTTGTCTGTCCAGTGGATGATCCGATTTAGAGGGGCCGAGTTAGCCGGACTTTGTTAGCAGTCTTGGGTGAGCTGGGTACCTGCGCTAGTACCCACATAGCACCTAGCTCCGTAGTCCGGGGAACTTTGTTTACTCACTTTTTAGTCACTCAAATCTCCTCTTTTTTTGCGTCTTCCTCCTCTAAGAAAAAAAGCCGGTTTTTGTTTTTTCTCTCTCACGTTTTTCATCTCCAATCACCAACAACGGCCCCTGCAGTCAGCATCAGGCTAATGCGGCGTGCTGCAGCCTCTATCACACTCTGGCCCAGGTGCCCCAATCACAACAGGTGGTCATCTTTTAGCGTGCGTTGATTTGTCCCTTTTGCTGTTCCTTGGTTTTGAGTCTCGAGAGCGGAAAAAAGTCTTATCTCATCGAGTTTTTTAAGCTTCAACCAATTAAGACACCAAAATAGATGAGCCCCTGTCTAGTGACAACTCGAACCCCCTGCCCCTTGCATTCTGCGGGCTGTATTTTGCATTTTGCATTTTACCAGAGCAAATCATGACCCCAGACCAGACAGAGTCAGCAAAATCAGTTCATCCGTTGTTGGATGTGCCGTTCGTAAGAGGAAATTGCACTCAATGCTTGGCCTTGACAGTTTTCGTACGGCACGGCCACAGGCGGCGGTTCCGTTTCCCCCTTGCGCCGATGGATCATGGTCTGTCTCTAGATGAATGGCATTGTACTGTAAGCTTGGTTGTCTTAGACACTCAAGGTAATCTGCTATGCACACTTGGTCAGCTTTAATTAAAAGAGATCGCGCTGTGGCTTGTCGCGGAAGCCGAATACATCTAAGCACATCCGATCTAATTAAAGCTGACCCGAGACTCTCACCCTCGCCCTCGCCCTCGCCCTCAATCTCTGCAAGGCTGCCATGGGATTTGCACCCCTACATTCCTTATCACAAACATTATCAAGGACGGAATAGGATCAGATCATCCTGGTTGTAAATCCCCTCGCTCGCTTGCAATCAGCTCCAGTTTACATGC
The DNA here is from genome assembly GCA_013395995.1 of Fusarium pseudoanthophilum. NCBI lineage: Eukaryota > Fungi > Ascomycota > Sordariomycetes > Hypocreales > Nectriaceae > Fusarium > Fusarium pseudoanthophilum. Next base: position 85,762 of record JAAOAR010000037.1, on the reverse strand, counting down.
TCAGATGCTCCATCGAAGACGTCAGCCAAAAAGTCAGCATCGCTTGACTCATGCCAAAGTCCCCAAAAATATCCCCCATACGCGAAATTACCATCAAGCCACCCTCATCTTGGCTCGTCAGCCTCTCCGTTGCAGCAATAACAACAATACCGTCTTTCCAGAGATTCAACGTTTCATGGCGGGTTTCATAGCGACATTTCACAAAAGTGGCTGAGACTTGTCTAACAAATACTAATAATTGGCTGAAACAACGGGTGAGGAGGACCTTGGCTCTCCCTCCTATTGTCTGGTTTGCCACTTGTTCCAGCCTCAAATCACCTGTCTCACTCGACTCCTGGTCTATTGGGTTGTCCAGTCAATAGGGAAGCGGGTGGCGCCGACAAAGGTAGAGACCATTGTTTGGTCTAGTCTTTGCAGGCCGTGTATAGCGTGCCCTGCTAATCTGAGCACTTTGCACGGGCTGTTCGAGACTGAGGTGATGATTCATTGCTTCTTTTCATGGTATTGGATGAGATATGAATATTGATGCAATTGCACAAATCACAAGTGATATATCCTACTTCATTTTCAGACACAATGTATCTGAGGTCTCCCTCATCAATGCACTTTGGACTGCTTCATGAGCTACTGACCGTTTCGATGCAAAGGAATGCGGTTATCTAGCCGCAGCCGCCCTTGAAGGAGATTTGTCTAAAAACATGCTTAAACGGTTAACTAGAAGACGCTACCCGCCTTCCAAGAAGTCCATAGGAATGATCATCGTGACCAGCGTAAAGCTACATTGCTCTAGCTCTTCACAGGAAGGCTGTCTTGTCATGTGATGCATTTATGCTTTGGTAGTCTATCCCTTGTAGCACCTACATTCTTGTAGGGTAGTCTCATCATATCTGTGGGCTACTATTGCAGCAATACTCACAATGATTCCTATCTCGAGGCAGCCAAGTTATCTCGTAGCTTGCAATTAAATGCTCACTCATCCAATTGTAGTCAGGTCATATTTGGCTCCATACAAACCCATCCCAACCATGGACTGCATGGATCTATGAACTCTATCAAACTCAAAATAAAAGATAGACACACTATGCCTGGTAGCTAGATCATTTGCTCCAATCACATCTAACACAGAGCGAAGAAGCCAAACATACAGACTACAACCTAAACCTTATAGCAGTATTAGAAATTACGCAGCTTCTAAGCTGATATAGTTATTGGAACTACAGCCATGGTGACATGCATATATATGCACCATTATCGAAGTGAGTTTGAGCTGATAGGCTCCAAAGCAAGGTCCCGTTTGCCTTTGGGTCTTATGGCAGAACGAACCTCAAAACGAACCTGACAATGACTGACACTGCAGGAAGCCTTCCACAGAGTTTCATAAGGCACCTTCTGCCTAAACCACAAAGAAGTTTAAATTCACATAAAATATCTTACTAGGTAGCCTCTATACCCACAGGAGATTCTTCCTCTTTCATCCTTCTTTTGCTCTCGAGGGGGAGGATCATCAACCACCGCTCATCCACGATGCCTTCTCCCAAGAAGAAGCTCTCGTTCTCGCTTTCGCGACTAAAGGCCAAAAAGATCTTCCGGTCCATCAAAAGCCTATTCCGAAAGGAAGACCGCGTCAAAGATGAACCAGCTACAACTCCTGTGGTAGACCAAAATGTCCAAGATGGTGTTCGTGAGGACTCTGAGGAGCTAGGTGTCGACAAAAAGACAGTCATTGACCGTCGAGAACAAACGCCACCCGCCAGCCGTGATGATAACTCTAGCACATTGCTGTCTGATAAAGAGTCTGATAGCTCTTCCGGATCCGAGATTTATCTCGATGCCCAAGAAACCATTCTCGACCATAGCGATCAGGAGGAGACTGTGGTTCGTGATGATGAAACCGAACCCGTGAGCAACATGTCCACTCAACACGATCAGACCAACATCCCCGGCGAAGAAAAGGCAAAGGAGGTAAATTGCACTATCAGACACGGTATTTCCCCCATACTAATTGCCTGCAGATGGCCAAAAACGATACGGGGCTCGACCAACAGCAGCAACATGACACTCACCTGACTCTACAAAAGCTCTGCCCAGAATTGATAATCGAGATCATGCTGCTTCTCCCACATAGCAGCCTATACCTCCTCCAGCAGACCTGCCAAAAGTTCCGTCAGCTGTCAAAGCGAGATGTGTTCAACACGTTCAACCTAGAGTTTCGAAGCGGACCTGAGAGCTATTGTATCAGCGAGAATGGCTACCAACAACGCAAGATCATTCGGGACATCTTTGCTCGCAGGACTCTCTGTCAAGAATGTAACGACAACCGCGATTCAGGAAAGCTGAAGGAAGCGATGCAAAAGCTCTACGAGCTGCAATACTGTCACGGCTGTAAAGCCAGCCACCCTGCGCTGTTCTTCTCCCCCAGAGAGAAGGAGAAACAGTATACACAGTGCTTGGGTCGAATCGGAAATTTCCCGCTTTGCTCGCATGTGTCTCTTGCAGGGCCGGACATGGTGACTCTGGCCAATACCGGTGGAGAGGATGAATCTATCGAGTGCAACGATTTGAGCCATAAACTGTCCCCTTACCTTTACGAGAAAACCGACACTCCACACGTTTATCTCTCGAATACAGGAACATTGAAGGATGGCCCCATGAAGTACAACTTACGTTTCGCATTCAAATCAACCCTCCACCTTGTGGTTCTTGATGGATGCTCGAATGAACATACGGAAGAAGCCATTCGACAGTTCAAAAGTGGTTCATATGCTGAGTTTGACACAAAAGCTCTATGCAAGCATTTCTCCAGCGAGATCCTGGATGAGTGTATTGCTCCCGGCGCATCCAAGTGCTCATGCTTCCCACGATCAGACGGGAGGTCTATCGAATGCGGGCTTTGGAAAGCGACACCTAGCGCGACCTGCAAAACTTGCAAAGCGCAATACCACCTGAGCCTGCAACAAGACTGGCGATTGCTAGCCATCCCAGGATCGGTACCTGGAACTATTGCCAAATCAAAGAGACGGGCACAAACCATGGTAGATCTCAAGATTGACAGAGAGTTTTCGGTCAAAACTTTCCTCCAACCCTCGTGGCTCTTCAACCTCACCTACAATCATGATGAGGAGTGCGACCCGCGCCTCAAACGAAACCCCCTCTTCAACGAAGAGATGAAACACGTGCTGTGGTGCACCAACCCTGGTTGTGCGACGGGATCCGAACGTCGGTGGGAGAGAATGGCTCTGTTGTATTTGAACGACGCTTTTAACAAGGAGCAGCTTGAGGACGGTGATTCTGTTAACAAGAACCACGCTAGAGACATGGCCTGGTTGTCGTTTGAGTACGATGTTTTTAACGACTTGACAACTTGACCGGAGTCTAGACCTTGAAATAAGAAGAGGAAATGATGAAGTACGGGGAGGAAGGTAAAAGAAAACCAAAGAGAAAAAGGACACACACAACCACCCAGCCTCATCACTAAAGAAAGGAAGAAAGAACCTCTTGGAACCCAACGTACACAAAGCACACCACACACAATACCCAATTTGATACATCTCAAGGCGTCGTGGTGTTTGAATCCCTAGGCAATCCGGGCAGCCACAGATTGAAATTTGGTTGATTATTGTTAAGATGGTAATATCTATGCCATCACACCCCAAAAAGATTTAGATAGAGAAGCAGTTGAAGATCAGTAATGCATTTGATCATCAAAAAGCTTGTACATGATCCAGATATACGTGAAAAGCGCAGAGGTTATGAGATTTGACATGCAGAATCCTACAATTATCTTTCAGTCGAGAGTTTCTCGTCTTTTCTTTATGTCGGGGACAAATCTAAACTCCGACCCATCATGAGCTGTATGTACTCCGTAGGGCGCGGTCAACCTTGTGAGATAATAGTCTCCCCGCATCATCCAAGCTTTGATTTCTAATACACAGAAAAATCGGAATCTCACTAGGTGAGCGAACAGCAACTTCATTTCAATCGCAAGAACAGTCATGGCCCCTCATATCGAAGCTGTTTCCACCAAATCTGCTCCGGCTCCGCTGCCGCAGTTCTCACAGGCTGTTAAGCACAATGGCATGGTGTACTGCTCCGGAAACGTCGGAGCCATTCCTGGGACGAACTTTGAGCTGGTAGAGGGAACAGTTAAAGATAGAGCGGTAGGCCTTTGGACAGTCAGATCTTGCAATGTGTGATGGCTGACTATATGACTACAGCGACAAGCTATCAAGAATTTGGAAGCTATCCTCAAAGAGTCTGGTAGTAGCCTGAGAAACATCGTCAAGATGAACATCTATATCACGAACATGCAAAATTTTGCTCTTGTGAACGAAGCATACGATGAGTTCTTTACTTGGGAACCCAAGCCGGTATGTCAAGTTCTAAGGATAATTTAACCCGACTACTAATGCCTCTCAGGCTAGAACTTGTGTAGCGGTCTTCCAGCTGCCGTTGGGAACTGACGTTGAGATTGAGTGTACTGCAGCTCTTGACTAGAAGAAATATAGATCTATAGGAACGAAACTCTAGACAAATGCACTAGAATCAAACATTTTCTCTACTGTTGCCTGATGTGATCACTTCCAACCTTTTCAAAAACTCAACGGCCCGCATAGATGGACTTGCCCTTGCCCTGCATAACTTCATCCACGTAGTCCACGTACTTGATCGGCTCAAAGTCAGGATAAAGGTCCTTGGAGCTGAGATAACCCAGATACTCGGCTGGCCCGGGAAGATTGTCCTGGCGGAACCACTCGCAGTAGAGATACTGAGGACCAGCGAGTCCAAAGATGAAGGGAAGACTCTTGTCACTCGCGTCGTACTTGACCTGGGCGTCTGCGATGGTGGCCTCGATATCCTTGGCAGGCATCTACTCATGTTAATCATCATATTTCAATTCTGCGAATGGAATAAAGACTTACCAAGTTGCGTGGAATCTTCTCACCGCTGACCTTCTCCAAGTGAGTGTGGATTTCCTCCTGAGTCCAGACTTCGTTATAAGCAAAGACGTATTTGTTCATGGTTCGCTCATCAGTAATGATCTTGGCAACGTAATGTCCAATGTCTCTCAGGTCCGTCAAGCTTGTGGCATGTGAGCCATCCTCAGCGACGACAGCGGCGGGGAATTTGAGAGCATAGTCAATCTTCCCAGAAGGGAGAGATGGGAGAGAGACTTGATACCACATGCCAACGTCAACAACAGTGTATGGAAGATAGATTTTCTTGACGTGGTTGATGATAGTCTCTTTCTACAAACTGGTTAGTAACATTGACTGAAATCTTGCTTTGCCACTTACAAACTCTCTAAGAAGCATGACACCTTCAGGAGGGCAGGGCGGGCCAAAGGCGCTGGGGAGGAATCGTTTGATTCCAGCCTCTTTGGAAGCATTTGCCAAAGCGATTTCAGGACCAGTAGTGAAAGGTACAAGACAGCTGATGACTACATCTTGACCAGTGAGGGCCTTGACGAGTTCGTCGTGGTTGTTTTCGAGGTCGATTGGGACAACGGAAACGCCCTTGTTCTTGATCTGCTGGATCTCGGGTTTGTTGATGGAAGCAGGTCGCACAATTGCGGTCAATTTCTGTAAAGATGAGTATAAGATATTGATGATTGTGGTTTGATACTTACAAACTCATTTGGAGAAGGCGAGAGAGCATCAATGATGGACAAACCGGCTTCGCCATTTGCGCCGACAATTGTAACGTTCAGACTCATGATGGATATGGATGATAGAGTAGTGTAATTGTATTGATTGTTGTGATTGACGTGAGATGAGAATGTGAAAACTAAAATTTGAGTCGGGTCTTGATGCTATATATATTCATCTTGAAAGAGAAGGAGAAGAGCCTCCTCCGTGGTTTCATTACAAATTTGTTCATCTATTGCAAAGCATCTCATGTTGAGGCTTTGTAAGTCATCGTCGGATCTTGCTCCGCCGAAAAGTCGGCGGTGGCCCCACTTCCAATGACTAATGAATGCTAACAGATCCTCGCATGTGTATACCCATAAATCTGTTAAGAGCTGTTAGGCACAAATTACCATTGATAAATCCATCAGGATATTCGAGTATTCACCACAGGCGTAAGAAACGTCGAAGAGCTTCCATGTTTGAAAGGCCGTGATAAAAAAAAAAGCTTATTTACTACTGTTTGTAATAGATTGAGATACGTATTACCGAAAAGAAGCGAGAACTTGAAAATCTAACAACTATGTGGATGGTGCTTGTCTTGCTGCAGAAGTGACCTTGTGTTTTCAAGCAATGAAATAAGCAAAGAGAAAGTGAACAACAATTAGCAATCTGTCGTAAAACAAGACAAAAATTGCTATGAAGTAGTTTGAACTCACATTGCGTAATCTTGTTGAAGAACTATATAAATGGCAGTATTTCCAAGTTAGATCGACGCTCAACGCCATCTTGCATCTCGACTAACAGCAGTTATAGTCATTTTGATAACCTCACAACTCCATCTCAACCAAAACTCAACATGCCATCATCCAAAGATGAACAGAGCCAACTGACAGTTGGCGAATTGAAAGAACTGATCGAGAGTATGTCCCAATATGATGACAAGAGCAACACACAATCACTAACAGAACAGTGAACATCAAGGCTCTCTGTCTCTCCGACAAATCCGACAAAGTCAGGCTGTTCCTGGTTAAGCGTGTTGCGGAGCATTCAGGTCAGATTCTTTATGGAGCTGGCGTTGCTTCGTATCAAGGCACCAAGTGCACTGATATCCTTCTGCGAAGCAGCGGCGAAAGACTCACAATTGAAAGTGCGCTGGAGGATATCCTGGACCAGACGATGGCCGAGCTGAGTGAAAAAGCTCTCTTTCCAGAATGGTGTATCAAAGAATTGAATGGCATGTACTGCATAATGACGAAAACATAGACCAAAGAAAACTAGCTAACCTTGTATTTCTTCTGTAGTCTTCAAATGATTATTGAATGTGATGGGTTAGATTAGTTGCTAAGAGGAGAATATCGAGGGACTGGATATGATATCTTGAACATCACTGGATATGACATAGCATCTAAATACAGCCACATCTTGACTCGAATCTTTTCCAAGTTGCAGTAAATAATTCTTTCATGTTGTGACACCTTGATCTCTCTTGGTTTTTGAATAATCAGGCGGAATGCATGAGTTCGAGATTGTTGGCCAAGAGTGTTGAGTTTAGGCGGAAGCATGACAAACGATTCCCTATGTTCAAGGGGGTAAATGTTTTCGGAACAAATCAACGGGTTTGCCTACCTTGGAGCCAATCAGTTGTGAGATGCCAAAAGTAAACAAAACACACTTCATTCTTTTCGGGTTTCTTGTGAGCAATCTGGGATGTTGCATACAATATTCCCGGATAGGCATGCAGGTTACCGAGAGAAGACCATAGAAGAAGGGTTTGTCATTAGACGACTGACAAAAGATTGTGTTTGCCAGTGATTTTGTAGGCAACCGGTCGGCTTGAGCAAAGACAATTGTCCCATAGTGTAGGATAGATAGTTGGCTAAGCGACTTCTAGATGGAAGCTCAGAGAAAGGATGATTAGAGGACAATCATATCCGAGAAACATATATAAAGCTATAGAATTTCCTTCCGAGATGGCTTCTCCAAAGTCAACTTTATCTGATATTCACCAGTATTGTCAGACTATCCCCAAATCCTTGCCATCCCGATATATCAAGTCATCTTACCTCTTCTGATACAACAATTTTCACTTTTCGACACCCAAAATGGTATCTCATATCGGAGAAGTCGAGCGAGCTGTACGCTTAAAGGAGCTCATACAGAGTAAGTTCATCCTCAAGGCCAGCAAGTTCATGCGTAGCTGACCTACCAGTGAACGTCGCTGCCCTCTATGCCAGCATGTCCGTAACAAAGCTTTTCGTTTGTAAGCGTAACGAGCTGTATGTTGCCGGCGTGGCCACTCCCCACACTTGCGGGCACGGGAGTGTCTTGTTGAAGAGCATTGAGCGTACGACCGTCGAAGGTGCTCTAGAGTCACTTCTGGAGGAGACAGCGAAGGAACTTACCACGGAGATGAACTTTTAATAGCATCGATGGAGCTCGGATGGGAGTGATGTGGACTAGACAGAGGGAATTGGGCTGGTGTGATGGGGGGTTGGACAACTACTCAAGCACGTATGGGATGATAGATACGCCTCTTCAACAAACTTGTGTATCTGGCTGAGCTATTGGGAGTACACAGATACCACCGCCTCTCAGCTGCAAGTAACAAATAGACTGTATCACGCCCCTCATTTGCTGTGGCTGCCGCGCGCTGTGCTTAGAAATCAACCGTCCAATGTCACATCCAAGTTCCCGCACTATCTCTAACGCGCGTTAGATCTTCGTGCACCGTGTAAGACGATTGGTGAAGTTGCTCGTCCACTTTCATGCCCGTTGATCGTGGGAAATGTCGATTAAGTTGCAGCCAAGATCTGTTACTTTCCCGTCATCAAGATCCGTCTATTAATCTGAGGGGAATTGTTAAGATTGAGGTCATTTCTCGAGACTAAAGGACCTTGATGGCTCAACCCGCGCGGGTAACTCCACTTTATGATCGAGCCTCATCGTTGAGCTTATTCTTACCGCGCGGAAACCTTTTTCGGTCGTGGGCTTATGCTGATTATGACAGGTCTCAGAATAAGCCTATAAGTTATTAGTAATTCTCGGACAACAACTCAGTGCAAGGAGTGTGTGGTGTTAACGTTATCGACGACTTGCATCAGACCTAAGACATCCAAGAATAAGATATTAAATATGAGTGCATCAGATACAGTATAAAACAAGATGAAAGATCAATAAATTCAATCACCCACAAACACCCAAACATACTGAAACGTATCACTATGTCCACCATTGAATACTTTCTCATCGCTGGCGCAACAGGTCGTCAAGGCGGCGCAACAGTCGATGCCCTCCTCACTCACCCCAATATCAAAATAAAACCAAAACAAGTCTATGCACTGACTCGCCAAGCTTCTGGAACAGGAGCCGTCAAACTCAGTGAGAAGTACGGAGACATTAATATTGTTGCTGGCGACTTGAACAACCCAGAAGCAATTCTCCAACAACTAGACAAGACCATCCTTCCCAAAACTGGCATCTTTCTCGCTCAAGCCCACGGGCCGAGTGAAGTCACCGATGCAAAGGGACTTATCGATGCTGCTGCTAGAAATGGTGTTCCGTACTTTGTGTACTCTTCTGTTGATCGTGGAGGCAGTGAACTTAGCGATAACGATCCTTCGTACTGCAAGACATTCTCCGACAAATTCCTCATCGAGAAGCATCTCATCAACGTCTGCTCTAACTCCAACATGGACTACACGATCCTTCGTCCGACTTGGTTCGCTGATAATGCTTGGTGGGGTTTCCCAGGCCAACTTTGCATGACGGGCTGGAGAGAGAATATGAACGGAAAGAAGATGCAAGTCACTGTGACAAAAGACATTGGAAGATGGGCTGTCGAAGGTCTTGTCCGTCCTGACAGGACCGGAATCCGAAACCAAGCTCTTTCGATTGCTAGCGAGGAGCTGAGCTTCAAGGATATTGACGACATCTTCATCAAACATACTGGCAAAGGTGTCCCTGTTACTTACGGCCTTCTAACGCGATTCATTATCTGGATGGTCAAGGATATAAACACCATGTTTGGTTTCATCGGTGAGAGACCTTATGGTGCGGATCTTGCATGGTTGAAGACTCAGTTGGAGCCTACTACATTCGAACAATGGGTCAAAACCGATGTCCCAGGACGGGACAACACCAAAGCTTGAGATACCCAAGATAGATCTAACAAAAAGAATGGCTTCAGTAAATTCGAACTTGCGACCTGCAAAAACGAAGAGTGGCGCAGTGGGTGAGATTTTTAGGATTTTAGGTTCGGATTTTAGAGAAGGTTTATAGGTTCTAGGACGGATACCACTACACCACTCTTCGGTACCGGTATACAGAGTTGAATTTATATATAAAACTATCCCCCGGCCAGAAATCTCACTAATTTTGCTTATGAACCCTACCGTCGCAGTTCCTGCTAGATACTCTCTGACTTGAGAGTAACGCCTCGAATCACGCCCGTTTCAGGCACACAATTCAGATACTCAAATCGTGCATCTCCTGCTCTCAGAACAGAGACCTCATGCCACGTTCTGAATTTTCTGTCCTCCCCAAAGGTCTTGTAGTGAGTTAGGGCACCGCGGTATATAGCCAGATGAGACTTGTGGCTCTTTGCCCCAAACTTCAAGGGCCTCGAGGTTCGTGAAGAAGCCAGCACCGCATGACTCTTTTCTAGGCCGAGGTTCCTCAAGTGAAGGGTCTTGATTTCTGAGATACCGGAGTCCCAAAGCACCCGTTTCAGGTGAATTATCCCAAAGATATCGAAGGCCAGAGTGGAGAGTGGGTTCAAGCCTTTTGTTGTAGGAGTCTGCTTCCTGTTGACCACAGTTCTCCCAAAACTGCCCTGAGCGGATATGAGCTACGTTCTCATCATTTGTTCCGATGAGGTATTGGCCAACGCCGGGAGGAATTGTGACTGGCAGGTTTGGCTTTGACGGTGGGAAGAGATCGAAGGCAGACGAGGGGATTCTGTCTCTTGCTGCGCCCCAATAGGCTGAGAGTTCATGTTCGGGAAAACTTGCGCGAGGGAGTTTTGCGAGACCAGGGAGATAATCGAGACCCGAGTAATTTGTTTCGAGGCGGGAAAACTCTGTGATGAAGGCCTCTCGCCAGATGCCCACTGAGACACGGCCTGTTTCTGGTAGTTTGGCGTAGATGGATTTCAGTGAGAGGTCATTGAGGCCGTTGTCATATTTTGTCTTGTCTGACCAATAACACACCCATATTGTCGATTCTTGGACATCACATCCATCAATTACCGCGAATGTCTCATATGCCTCTGGCCCAGTATCGCTGTTCACCCATGCTTGAATGGCCTCGGTAGCTTTATTTCGAGCGACATCAGCATCTTGAGCATCAGAATGTATCTGAACCCCGATGTACGCGGTGCAGACGTGGGTGACATCATCTGGGAGGGCGAGGTGCCATCGTGGGATCGGGAGCTTGTGGCCTTGGGGTTTGCGGAGGGGATATTTACGCGCTGGGCACGACATGGTTCAAGTTCAGTTCTAGCAAGGATTCGTCGCGGCCTTTGTTTCGCTGTAGATGGGCGAAGGTTTGGTGATGAGGGAGATGGTCGGGGTAGCTTTTGAGGGTAGCCATTTGATAGGTTGTCGTGGTTTGGAATCACGCCCTACAGATGATCATGCATTTTTTGGAGTCTCCATGTTTCCGATATGATCCCCCAAACGCGTATTATCTAGGTCTCGTCGGGTGATTCCTCATAGAAAGTGTCATTGATCATACTGTGTCTTTCATTTGAGACGACCCTCCCTTGTCATCTTGTCTGACTGAGATATCAGCATCGGCTTCTGGCATCGGCATCTAGCATCACGGCCATAACCACACGATGCCATCCTACGAAATATGGCGAATACGGTATATAAAAAAAGTATATCTCCTTCTTCAGCATTGACCATTCCCCTCCTCTTGGCAGCTTAACCGCGGTCGCCACGCCACGGCGCATCTCGGAACTCTACCTGCCACTACTTTTCCGACAACGGGGTCTCCAAAATCCCGAAAGGTCAAAGTCCCCCATCACGCAATTCTCGAAACGGGTTGAGAATTCAGGGAGGGCTTTAAGACATCTTATCTCCAGGTATCAATTGCCTGCTTATTAGACAATCAGCTTAGACGAGACAGTCGCCTTCGGGATTAGACCCGGGGGGATCATCAGTACTTAACGGGACCGCATATATTTATCCCGATCAGATGATGAGTAAGAGGAAGAGGAAGATGGGGTAACAACGCCCAGATTTGGGATTACGACGTTTGATGAGGGGTCGTCGATCGTCTAGACCAAAGTTATCCTGTTATCCTATCATTTTGTGCTTTGCTTACCCCTCGATATAAGTTGCATTGCGGACGTTGAGCCGATGTTGGGCTACACAGTATCAGACATTTCTAGAAGCCTCTGCTCTAAAAGCAATTATACTGGTATGCTCTCCAGGCTTCAGTTCTCACTTGTCTTGCCAAATCCAGGCATTATTATCTATCTTATCACTGAGTTATCAGTGGGCACGGCCACGGAATCGGCTTCCGATGACCGTCGGCCGGACCCTGGACCAGGCCCCGATTGTCCCTGTGAAGAGCCCATTCCCCGCAAAACGCCATCGCGACAGTTAGACACACAGTGAAGCACAATGGTGATAACTCGGCATCTCGGTCTCAGACGCTTACGCTTACGCCGATTATGGCTGCATACAGTCAAAATTACCGTTTGATACATGTCGTTTTGCGCGGGATCAGAGTACATAACTCGACACAGGCGCCTGTGGCTGTCTATCGTAAATCTTGCTGTATATAAAGTCTTTGTCCATCCCTTTCCTCCCAGCTCTTCTTTTTTTCCTCTTCGCAATGGCTTCATCCTCTAATCGAAACATCATCTCCAAGAATAAAACCCCCATCGCCGTCGCCGCCGCCCTAGTATCAGCTGCTGCAGTAATCACTTCCATCTACCGTTCAGTAACCACCTCCAAGATGTCTCACAACCTCCACCCCAGCCTCAAGAACGGCATCACCAAGGGTTCTCCCAACTTCTCTGGTGGCAAGCTCCGCTGCAAGTGCTCCTCCAACCCTGTCGAGGTCACCCTCAGCGGCCAGGTCGCTCACAACCACGCCTGCGGATGCTCCAAGTGCTGGAAGCCCGAGGGTGCTCTCTTCTCCGTCGTCGCTGTCATCCCCCGCGACCAGCTCCAGGTCACTGCCAACGGTGACAAGCTCACCATCGTTGACAAGAGCGCCGCTATTCAGCGAAACGCCTGCCGTGACTGCGGTGTCCACCTCTTCGGTCGCATTGAGAACGATCACCCCTTCAAGGGTCTCGACTTTGTCCACGTCGAGCTCTCTGATGAGAAGGGCTGGCAAGAGCCTCAGTTCGCCGCCTTTGTCTCTTCCATCATCGAGCAGGGCTTCCCTGCTGACAAGGCCAACGAGGTTCGACAGCAGTTCAAAGACCTTGGCCTCGAGTCCTACGATGCTCTGTCTCCCCCTCTGATGGACGCCATCGCCTCTTGGACCGCCGCCAAGTCCAAGATCTAAGGACTTCGATTTCATATATGCCCCAACGTTTGGGGCTCATGTTACAAAAGTTTTGAGAAATGGTTAGCGGGGTGTTGAGGTCGGTCCGGTGGTTGTTGTTTCAATATGAATGTATAGGTAGTCTCTGGGACAGAATGAGATGAACGGAGTTGGGTGTGCAGTTGAATAGGATGACACGGGAAATGTGCGCCTACGAATGATATGAAAGGAAGAGAGGCTCAAAGATAGCTCTATCAATCCGAATTCATGACTTGACGAATCTTTATGACCATTGTCTAATTGTGACGTGAGCATGCTGACTACAGCAGTATAGACCAAAGATGGTCATCAACTACGATTTGCTCATATCAGCACGTGATAAATCACATAATCTCTTGCGTCTGTTTGCCATGCGTCGAGGAGCGCTTATGAGTGCACCAAATTATTTCTGCATCTCCCTCACAGCCTTTAATATCATCAGATGAAGGAAGCCTAATGGATAGAATGGCACCAGTGGCGAGGAATTTCCGAGGTCTCCGCGTTTACACTATTCGTTATGTTATTATGTTCAACTGCAAGGACAATATTGAGACCTGGATCACAAATATTTGATTTTAGCAGCTGACACAAACACTTTTTCATGTAGAAGAGCAACTCCTCCTGGCCGTGTCACACTTTCATGCCGGCCTTGTGCCTGAAACCACCTCCAGTCGAGATAATGACTAATATCCACTCATGATGTGGCAAGCTCTCAACGTTGACGGTTTTGGAGAGGCCAGAAGATGTACTTACTGTGACAACATTGAAGGGCACGAGAATCAAACAGGTTGATAGTCTTCTCTGACAAATCATCCACGAGGATGGCACGTTATCAGGCTGTTTGCTCCTTCAACGACTGAAACAAACGGAGACTGGCTGAAGACCAAAACTTTTGAACCAACAGAAAGCATATCAGAGTCTAGATCCCATTTCGTCTCACTTACGTACTCCTTCTCAAGAATCTGGCGATTGAGGCTGGCTCACGGACAAAGGAATGCATCACCTCAACGACAACTCACTAACTTGTACGGAACGGGACGGGACGACAAACTCAATCTAGTCTAGCATTGAACGTGTTTCTGCAGAAGCGGAAATATCTTCTGTTCTCTATGGTAACGTTCTCGTATGACATTCCAGTCAATGAGGGGAAAGCAGTGGTGGCTCAAGCTAGAGTGCGGCTGATGACCAGATCTGGACAGCTTCAAAAGCTGAGACAGAACTAGGTTCAAGTCATGGCTGAAATACGGCCGTTGGATTCGATCAGAGGGAGTAAAAGAGATGTGGTGAGACTACAAACGGATGATTTTGCATCGTGTAAGTTGTGATATGGCTTGTCACATACTCAAAGCTCGGAGCAAAACGACCGCGAGAAACAAGAAACTCAATTTCTAAAGTTGATATGGAGGGAGTAGTCCTTCTAAGAATATTTTGTTCTCTCTTATTCACCATCTTCCTCGAGTTCCAGAGCTCAGAATAGGTCACAAATTTCATACCCCCAAGCTTCACTGAGCCATCAGTCGATCTTTGCCCAAGATGGGTTTATACGACGTATGCAAGACGTTCATCGTCTACACCGTCACCTTCTTCTCACTTCCATTTCACGAGCATATCGGAGGTGACTCTGAACAGCCCGTTTTATCATTTGAAAATGGCCAGATCTCGCAGAATTACCCAAAGTTCCCTGCACCCAATGGCCCTGATTCACCAGATGAAGACTTCATTTGCAAGTATCCCGAGCTTGGAAATGACTGGAAGTCATGTTCTACTCCAGAAAACCGCCACTGCTGGCTTAAGAGCTCTGATGGACACAATTTCAGTATTCATACTGACTATGAGACTATGTATCCGCCTGGAGTGCTTCGAGAGGTAAACAATAACTCACATTCTTCATATCTTTTTATTGATTCGTAATTTCATATCTGCAGTATTGGCTTGTAGTTGATAACAAGACTATCAACGGTGACGGCATCGATAATCCGTATGGAAAGGTCTTCAACCAAACCTACCCCGGTCCATGGATCAAAGCCTGCTGGGGTGATCTTATTAGAGTCCACGTCACAAATAAACTGCGATATAACGGCACCACAGTTCATTGGCATGGTCTCAGGCAGAACGGAACCATGGAGATGGACGGAGTCAACGGCGTCACCCAATGCCCCATTGCTCCAGATGATACCTTTACCTATGAGTTTCGCGCTCTTCAGTATGGTTCTTCTTGGTATCATAGTCACTACTCTCTACAATACGCCGACGGTCTCGCAGGACCCATAACTATTTTTGGACCGTCGTCAGCTCACTATGATGAAGCGAAAGATCCAATTCTTATCACGGATTGGAACCACCGAAGTGCTTTTCAGGAGTGGGAACAAGAACTAACTGGTGTCCCTACTCGCCCTGAAATGAATAGCATATTAATAAATGGAATTGGTGAGTCATATCGGCCTATATATCTCGTTCAATGCTTACAGAGTACTTATAGGAAACTTTGCTGGTAGCTTTCCACGAGAACGCTACAACATAACCGTAACAAAGGTAAGACTGGATTTGAAGGATTCCTATGTGATGCTTACTTTCCTACAGGGCAAGAAATATCTTCTACGTATCATCAACACATCTGTCGATACTACATTTCTGTTTGGTATCGATAATCATTACCTTGAGGTTATGAGCTCCGACTTTGTCCCCATTCAGCCCTATACAGTAGACCATATCCTGGTCGGAATTGGTAAGCCATACAATATCATTATAGCATGTAGGACTAACAATCTCAAGGCCAAAGATATCACGTCGTTCTTCATGCCAAACCTAGAAACGAAACCAAGTTCCCTGATTCAGATAACGGAAACTACTGGATTCGTACTGTTGCCGCAGATGGCTGCAAAGGCTTTGAAGATGGTAACGAGCCTGATGAGAGACAAGGTATTCTTAGATATGAGCCTGTAAGCACAGAGGTACCTCAGACCTGGAGAGACAACTGGACCAAAGACTGCGCCGATGAAAAGTATGAGAAACTAGAGCCTGTCCTGCCATGGTCAATTCCTCCTGTTAAACTTCACGAGAGTCAGTGAGCGCCGGTGTAAGTCACATGGAAACCCTTTGCTAACATGATTTAGGAGATAGGAGTAAGGACCTTGAGCTTGGTATAGAGAAAGTAAAGGATAGGCCGCACGCTGGAGACAAGTTCAGCTGGTGGGCTTTCGGCGAGCGACCTCTTTGGCTCGACTTCTCAAAGCCAACTATCACGCTTCTAGAGGAGAGTAAAGAATGGCCTGACGATTATGTGATTGTTCCAGCGGAGAACAGGAACGGCTGGGTTTATCTCGTAATCACGGCTCCATCACTTGATCGGATCGGTACCAACAAGACCTTCAAGTCCCTTGCACACCCGGTAAGTCCAGCCCACACGATAAGCTGATAGAATTGTGCTGATATACAACAGCTACATCTTCATGGTCATGACTTTGCTCTTCTTGCCCAAGGCACAAACTCTTCGCAGATAAATGACCCAAACAACCCCGTCACCCTCAAATTCGACAATCCGCCCCGTCGTGACGTTGCACTGATACCAGCCGGAGGTTACCTCATAGTTGCCTTCAAGGCTGATAATCCTGGCTCTTGGCTGTTTCACTGCCATATTGCCTGGCACGCTTCAAGTGGTTTGGCACTGCAGATCATGGAGCGTGAAGAAGATCTGAGGAAGATGATGACTCCGGAGAAGTTGAAGCAGGTCAACGATGGTTGCAAGAAATGGAAGGATTGGTATGGCAACCGAAAGAATCACTGGAACCCTGTTGGCGTGTTCCAGGACGATTCTGGTGTTTAATCTACGGGGATATGCTTGGGTTAGTACTTTATGTACTACGATTACTTTCGACTACCAGATATGGACCTTTTAGTAAGGGTACTCGATTCTCTAATTTCACTGATATACACAGATCTGTATGTATGTATGAGAGAGGGGACCCGAATGCCATCTATGGGTGTACCGGGCTACTTGATAAGGAAAGAAGTTCTGCTAGCAAGAATCGATCTTATTTAAGCCTTGAAAATCCTTTATTAACCCAGGATTGCCGATCCGGATGCGAGTTTGAATCCTCGAGATGTTTAGTAGCCGTGTGTATATTATTGGGATGTTGAATAGCCTCGTTGACGCAGGTATAATTGAGTCTGCAAAGGTGTTGCTGTTTGTACAGAGCACGATACGTTTACTAAGTAACTTATTAGAATGTTGAAAACCATTCAGCTTGTGACAAACAGGCTAAAAGGAAGCCTGATTCAGATTTTATCTAACCGCAATGCATCCTCTTAATCAGACTATATCGGCCATCGATTTCGAATAATAACTGATGGGCAATCCGGTGATGAGCTACATTGAATTATGAACAACTGCAATGCAAGTCTTCTAATCAAAGATGCTTTGGTATCTATTTGTCCTTTGGTCACAGCAGAACTCATCCTATAAGATGGAGCAAGTTTCTCATGCCAGGAGTCTCTCAAGCATATCCATCCTCCATTTTCTCTACACACCCCGATCTATAGTCACCATGCCTCACGAATATCGTCTTTACAGTAGCCGTCCAGCTTGGGGCTCGCCGCGTACCATCCAAGTATTCATCACAATCTCGATCCCCAATCTCGACAGAGACTTTCAATGGACACTCTCCGCTTATGATACAGTTACTCATCTCTGGCAAAACTTCGAAGTTGTTCGAGCCCAGCGCGGTAAATTTTGCCGAATATACAGGCATTCAAATAACCCGCGAATGCTTCCGTCCTATATCGCCTGGGGGAAACTTTGTACAGTCAACGCGGAGTGGTTTGAGAGTCTTGTCAACATGACTTGCATCTCACCGTTCTGGAGCCTGGCAAAGGGCGAGATGCGTAATGATAGTAAGGATTTCATATATGGGATTTTAGATGTTCTGAAGGCACATAATGTTATTGACGAGAAGAGGATCGTCGGAGTGAAGAGGAGGCTGAGCCAATATATTGGACCTTTTGGTATTTGATATACATGCCCTTGTAAGTTATTCTTCTTTCATATAAATAGATACCAAAGTTCTTACTCATTCAGACTCCTCCTTGTATCCCTTGATAGCCAACCATGAGAGCAGGAGGTAGTGACATGCCGGTAATATTTCTCCACAAAGTTCCTGATCTCAGCTTACTCTTCGTCACTAAGAACTATCAAGAGCAGCCCAATTCTCGTCGAAATATTGAATCCTCTGTGCTCCTGGAGCTAGGATAATTCAACCACCATCTTTCTGCCCAGACGCCGTTCACTCGATGGATGTCGTGGATCGGGCGCATGCAGCTAGTCTATAGAATTCATAGTTAGAGTTTCAGCTGATATCTATGCTTACAGAGATCAATAGACACAATATCTAGGAGCCGTAGACTCTCAGCACATGCTTTCTTGACATATACATTTGAATTGTTGGGCTGGAAGGTCTCGCTATTCTTGACATATCCAAAATTGTGCAAGAAAGACATCTCCTCGTTTCTCGGTTCATCTAAACCGCTCGCCAATAATTTCCTCGTGACCATTATAGCAACTTTATATGTGGTTAGCTGGCATTTGGATGTTGTCAGACTTTTGAACTTACTCAGCACTATCCTCAGACGTTATAACTGCCTTAACTTATAAGAATGGTCAAGAGACGAGAATATTTTACCGTGACTAGGGCTAGCTCCATATGTTAGACGGGTCAAGCCTATGGTGCCCAAGCCCGGGTGAGAGACGAGATGGCCATTCTCGCCAAGGGGGAGTCGAGGGGCTAGCTGACGTGATAATAAGAGAGTTAGTAACCTAAAGATTGGAATTGTTTATCTGTTGGGCTGATTATCCGGCAAGGAATTTATACTCGTTGGCTTCAAGCTCGACCTTGATATGACCCAATTCCACAATGTTTTCATGCATCTTCTAAGAGACTGGACTTGACAATGAACATATAAATCTTCTCTCAAGTCTTATCTCGGGCTCAACTACATCATACAACAGAATCTCAAAAGTTTCCGAAGCGGACAAACTTATGTATAAGTACAATCTTGGCACTCTTACACCCAAGGTTCTGACACTTGGTATTTGAACCAATCAGACCTCGCATTTTCCGAGCAAGCCAATAGGAAGTGCAGATATGGATGACGATCTCGTCAGCGGAGTAGTCCGCGGGGTGGCAGGGCACGCTCAGTACGTAGACCCTCCTGTAGCGCCCCCAACCCGCGGGCCTAGCAAGAATATTCCCGACTTATAAGCTCCAGAGGCACGTTTAACGACGCCAAAAATGCCCATCTCCGCTTAAATTGATAACCAAGCAGATCCAAAGGTTTCCGAGCAGACAAATCAACTCCGTCTCTTCCTTTCTCTCTTGTTAGACTGTTTGGTAGAATGGCTCGAAAGGGAAAACCCAAGGTCAAATCGGGTTGTAAAACATGCAAGTGAGTACTTCACAAGAGAGGAGAGACAAGAGGTTAATGACTTAGATTGAGAAAAGTCAAATGTGATGAAGGTCGTCCAGCCTGTCAGAGGTGCCTATCAACAGGTCGAACATGCGACGGATACGGAATCTGGGGCGGAGGATCACACGTTCTCACGCAATATTCCCAGTCTCAGTCCCAGTCCCAGTTCAGGCCCAAGTTCACCCTTGGCGCTCCCCTAGAGACAACCCTCGTCCTGTCTCTAAACGCAAACGAGAAGCTCTACTTTGACTGATTCAAGTGTCGCACGTCTACCAAGATCTCAGCCACCTTCTCTTCTGGTTTCTGGAACACCCTCGTCTTCCAGGCTGGCTCTAGAGAACCCGCCGTGCTACATGCCTTGCTCGCGCTCAGCTCAGCGCACAAGAAGGGTGTTGTGACGTTGGACATACATAGAAACTCGCCCACGTCGCAGATGAGCCAACAGGAGCAGTTCACGCTACAGCAGTACGTCAAGGCCATTGCACATCTGCAGCCACACTTCAATGCCAAAGATAAGGAATCGTGTCGTGTGGCGCTCATCACTTGTGTTGTCTTTGTCTGCTTGGAGTTCTTCCGGGGCCACTTTGCTACGGCGCAGCTTCACCTGAAGAATGGGCTTGACATTCTTTGGCAGATGCAGGGTCTCCCCGAGGCTAACTCGGGCATCTTGGCACTGAAACCCTGTCACGAGTCGACCGATGCTTGGATAGTGGAGGCCCTGTCCAGGCTCCATATGCAGGTTGAGCTCTTCAGACTGTTGTACCACCATTCATGTGTTATTCTACAGCCAGCCCACAGCCCCGAGAAGTCTTTTCTTGAATCTTTTTCTAATCTCAACGATGCTTGGAAAGGGTTAGAGCTTGTTTACAACCAGATATTCCATCTTACTCACCGAGCTCGTCAACAGACAATAGCAGCAACAGAGCATACAGCCCAGCAACTCGTCAAGACAAGGCTCGCACAATGGCATGGCATGTTTCAGGAGTTCATGAAAGCGCGGCCTGGTGGCTCAAACATATACTTGCAAAAGGCATACCAGATCCTGAGGATACACTACGCCATGACGAATGTGATGGCTGAGACTTGCATATACAACAACGAGACCATATACGACACCTGTACCGACAAGTTCATCCTACTCATCAAAGAACTTACAAAGTTATGGGAGCTGTCGCTTCATTATGACCTGGAGGACGAGATGCCGCTGTACATCATGACGACTTGCATGCCCAGGTCCATCATCGACATGGGTTGGATACCGCCACTTTACTTCACAGCAGTCAAGTGTCGCGTTCATCGCATCCGAGCTGAAGCAATCAAGCTCCTCAGAACGAGTCCTCACAGGGAAGGCATCTGGGATGCGCATATCGCAGCATGTGTCGCGAAAAAGGTGGTCGAGTTGGAAGAAGGGGACTTTTATGACGGTGTTGACCTGGGCGATGACTTTCAGCTGAACACCCCAATGCGTGATCTGGATTATCAGGTGCCATTATTGCCAGAGTCGCACAGAATGAGTGAAGTTGAGGCTGAGCTCTCAGGTGCTCCCATGGACAAGATCCTGCTTTATTGTAAGCGGGAGCAAGAGGGAGTCAACAGAAGGACCCTCATTTCAGAGTACAACGTAAACGAACAAGCTTGGAACGACATATGGGAATGATGGATGGAATAATGAGGCCATTGAATGAAGAATATTAGCGTAATTTGCAAATTCAGTCAACAATAAATTATTTATTTACAAGTTCATGTTCTGTCTACTTGGTTGGAGATGTCATACATATTATATTAAGCGATAAGATAAGCCCCGTCTCCGTTTCCGAGTCGGCGCCCGGAGTTTCAAAGTAAACAATTGACTAAACGCGGCCGCGGGGCAGGCACTCACCGTAAAGCACCTTGATAGCACAACCCTTCCTCTACTACCCCCCTCTCTTCCAGCTATTCTTTACCTTGCTTTTTCTTCTCCTCTTGGAGAGTGATAGTCATGGACTCTGAATCTGTCGTCGCCCAAGTCCAGCGCAAGATCGAGCTGCAAGCACCTGAGGATCTCTCATATCTCATCGCCAATGTCCGTCGCGCAGCCGCAGAACGTATCAACGAAGCATTCCCCGTGGTAGATGGCAATGATGGAGAGGATGAATTGCGAAATCATATTGAGAAGCTCGTCAACGAGGTACTATCCTCATGGGATCTACTCTAAGACACAATGCTAACAAGTAATCAGTACATCGACAAGACATTCTCCCTCGCCTCTTCAAATCTCTCGATAAACGGCCTCCCTGTATCCCCAGACTCTTTCCTTTCCGAATCAAAAGTCGAGCCCGATACCGTTTACGAACCTTTCGATACGCGCAAACGTCGACGGGTCGCAGATTTAATCACACAAGAAGAAAAGCTTCTCGAGGACGTTGCGGCGTTGAAACGCTCGGTACCCGCTACGACGGCCGAAGCCCAAGCAGAGCAATTACGCGACAGTCTAAAGCGCGACGATGATATGCTCGAAGCACGAAAACATCAAATTATAGCAGAGGCCGCTGAAGTGGGTTTAGACATCCAACCACTGGAGAGACAAGATGGCGTGGAGAAAGGATTCCGAAGAGCTGTCGAGGGTCTGGGAAGATTGAAGCGCGATATGCCTGCTGTGGTGGCCAAGATGGAGAGAGCGCGTGTGGCGGGCGAGTATGTCGTTACGCAGGGACGATAATAGACATCCCTTGTCTTTATTGCATATATACCCAGGGCGGCGATCAGTGTATTACGAACAGGGAGTCAGGGCGCATTGGATTGGGTTGGATTAATCGGCAATATTACTTCACATGTTACAACACAAATCTCGGGACCGCGTCTATTGTTGAGAATTATTGCAGCCATAGTCAGGAACCTCAGCCAGCCAGCATCTAACATAAGTCTAGGCACACACGAAATAAACCGTCCACATGAGCATGTTTATACACCGAGCGAGAACAAGAATGGGGTTAGAAGAATTCTTTTTGTGCTCCCTACAAACGTCACGCTCCACCATACACTCCTCCAACGTGTTTTTACCATATATATATCTTCGCTCAGATATACTCTCAACCCCCATTTGTTGAAAGAAAAAAAAAAGCATGGTAAACGAGAGAAAATATGTGGTCTATATTAAGACGTAGCAAACCCGCCCGTCTATCTTTCTTTCATATCCTTCACCTTTGGTACATATACTCTTCTTTAAGCGGCAGCAGGGGCGGGAGCAGGGGCAGTCTGAGTAGCATCAGCACCCTCGGCAGCGGGAGTAGCCTCGGGAGCCTTTGCGGGCTCCTCGATCTCAGATCCCTTGTTCTCGATAACGTTGGCATCCTGCTTCTTCTCCCACCAGGCGGGACGAGCCCACTCAGGGTCGTGCCAAGGACCAGCATCGCTGTTCTCACAGCCACCTTGGCACACACACTCGCCACCGAACTGCTTGGGGAGGTTCTCGGCGGGGATCTGCTTGAGGAGCTCACTCTTGTATCCAGAGCCGAGAATGTTGATCTTGGAGACGGTGACGGGATCGAGCCAGCCCTTGACAACACTCCAGACTGTGGAGAAACCCCAGGGCGCGTTAATCATGTACAGCTTGCCAAGACGCTCGGGGTAGTAGTTCTGGGAGATGACAGAGGCCTGTCGGACATAGGAGTAGACCTGGGGGACCTTGGTGATGGAAACGCCCTTGAGATCCATGATGGTGCAGCATGTCTCGAGGAGATGGCCGGCCTTGCGGGAGCAGGCAGGAAGACGGGGATCGGCGACGCGCTCGTACTCGACAGCGAGGTTCAGGAGCATGCGATCAGCGCTGGTGATCTTGTACATGGCGGTCAGATCAATACCACCAAGGGTCTCGATGTAGATGGGTCGTCCATCCTGTATGAGAAAAAAAAACATTAGTCAACATATGTTCTCATGATAGCTCCCCCTCGTCGTCATCGGCTTGCCATACCTTGTCGGTCTTGTGGTAGAACTGAGTGTAGTACTTTCCGATCTCAGCCTTCTCAGGATAGTCCCAGATAGGCACAGTCTCGTCAAGCTTAACCTCCTTTCGCCATTTCTCAGTATCCAAGAACCTATAGTGGCGGTCAGCCCCCCTGTCGCTACCAGCACGTTTTCTTGTTTCCACCGCCATCAGATAGAAAGGAAGGGTAGAAAAGTCTTACATGGCTTTGGCGGCCTCGACATCGAACTTGCGCGCTCGGAGGAATCGAAGCTGTAGACAAGGACGTTGTCAGTATTTGCTGTGTCGCGTTACATGGCCCTTTTTGTCCAGGGTCCAGCAAGCTTAGGTTTCGTAGCTAGGTTAAGGTATATCTCGTACCAGAGTCAAAGTGTCCAATCGATCAGTGCAACCTTCGGACTCGAGCATCATGCGGAACTGGTGAAGCTTGGCGATCTGATCCTCTGTGAGGTAGCCGGCGTGGCCATCCTGCTTCTCAGGGCCCTTGATGGGGAAATCATAGTTGTCGTACTTGGGGTTCAGATCCATGGTGATAGATAGATGTTGGTTGTATGGTGGGGTAGAGAAAGAGGGGAGAAAAGAAGAAGAAGGAGAAGAATAGTCCGCGGTGATAGAGGACAGCGGAGGTTATGAATTAAAATAGGCCAAGAATGACGCCAAGAGGTGGATGAAGAGTTCAGGTCAAGGGGGCCTCCTACGAATTTAAAGTCGTCCTGTCCTGTCGGTGTTGAGATGAGAACCGTAGCGTAGCGTAATTAACCGTTTCTGGGCTTGTCTGGTCTCCCCTAGAGATGGATCTCCCTCCCTAAGCTACGGTGGCTAGTGGGACTTCGTCATGGGTATCCAAGCCCAAGTCCACTCCAAGATGCCTCCCGAAGCGGTCTAGCATACCCACATTCCGTTGAGGGGTATCACGTGGTCTCTCACATGCAGATAATTCGATGACTGTTTAGTTATCTTATCTTATCATCGGGCCCGCTCCCGATGTCAATGTCTTTGTTTGTACAACTTCTTTTGATTCGACATTGGTTCATTCTCAATACTTTGATTGAGTCAACCCACCCATAAATTCACCTTTGATGGCATAATTGTTGTCACATCATGAGGAATTCCTCCCAGCGAATCACCCTCAATGTCGCCCGCCTCTTTCACACTTCAGTCGCCGGGCCACGGCTGAGGCCTCATCGACAATTCCATCTCACTTCTTTGGCTAGCTTCCCTCGAAAGCGAAGCTTCTTCACCTCGAATCCATACCTGTCTCAAGTCGACGACGGGTCCCATTCCGCCTCTGAACTCTCCAAGGAAGAGAAAGGTCCTGCTTCTTCAAAAAGGAAGCCCACTCGATCGAATACGGCCAAGAATTCATTACGTCGAGTTGCCATCATTGCTCAGCAGCCCAAACGAGGCGCAACAGCTCCAGGAAGCCCCAGCGATGAACCCTCAAATGTGGTCAGCGCGACCTGCGTCGCAGAATCATTCAAGATGCCTGTAGTTCTGGAGATTCTCTCATCGCATGGTTTTGACATTGACCCGGATGGCACGGGCTTCGACGCAAACGAGGTGGTCCATGCAAGAGGTGTAAATGGTGGAGACATCTTTGTCTTTCCGTCCGGCACAATCGTGACTTGGTCGCTGCCTCCAGATGTCGTCACAAGACAGATCATGCGTGCTGCTGAAGAAGCGCACTCGATCGAAAGTCGAGAGTTTGAGGATCTCGAATTCACAACCGACGCAAACCGAGAAGCAAGTGTGCTTAAGGGCGATGTTATTGTTCTTGGTACTCGCAAGGAGCACAAAGAGGCCGATAAGCTAGACACTACTCTAGCAAAGGTTGCTTTCTCGTCGGGTCTCGCTCGAAGCACAAAACTTGCTGTTCTCGAAACGGCCCTGACGTCGTACTTTGAAAGTACACGCAACATCCCCGCACTGCTCTCACAAGGTGCTGGTATACCTCTTGGTCGAAAGTTCATCCTACAAAAAACAGGCGAACTCCTTAGTCTGCGTGCTCGTCTCAACCATTACTCTGAACTCACCGACTCATTACCCGATATCTTCTGGGACACTAGCTCCGATCTTGGCCTGGAAGGTTACTACGAACAAGTTGGCCGTGCACTCGATGTAAACGTCCGAATCCGTGCATTGAACCAAAAGATGGACTACGCCGCCGAGATCGCCAGTGTTCTGCGTGAGATGTCCAGTGAGCAACATGGCACTCGCCTAGAATGGATCATCATCGTGCTCATTGCCGTTGAGGTAATCTTTGAGTTACGTCGCATTGTGCTTGAGATGCTCCAGGAACGGGAAGAAAGGAAGCTTGCGGCTGAACTGCCAAAGCCTGTGGTGACACCACCAGCATAGGTCGCCAGCCTGGATGTAGATCCCAAGAACTTTTTGTACGACTGAATGAAAAAACTCTATGTAGAACATATTTTGCTCGGGAATAGGTTGAGGATACGACATGTGCCTCCAGGACTGGCTTGATAGATACCCCTCAGCTCAATAGAATTGACAATCAACTCAATACGTTTATTTGCCCACATGCTTATCGTCTTTCTCTAGGTATCATGGATGACATACGCATCCTCACTCAACCCAGAACCCTTGACATGTCATACTGGTACAAAGAAAGTTCATAAACTAAACATTTTAAGTATCAATGCAATAGTGTACGTTTTCTTCATCTGCATACACGCGCCAATTCGGCGTCTTGGATTACACAACCAGGAGTTTCCACCCCCAGGTCAACAACTCGATGGAATAGTCCACCAATTCCTAGTTCTTCCCTGTAATGACAAAAAAATATTTCTCTCGTCCCTTTTTCCCTTGGTTGAGTCAAAAAACCAACTCCTCAGAAAAACGTAGCTAATAAAAACGATCGAGAATCCACCCTCTAAACGCCTCCCCTGAACCCCTTTCTCACTCCTCTGGTGCCCTAAGTCTGCCTTGATGATATCATATCTGACCCCTTCCGCTTCGCGTCTCTCGTTTCCAAAAGATACACATGGTGTCGATTATTACAATGGCTTCTGCTGCATGCCTGGGATCGGTGGGACAGGAACAGGAGTCACCTTGTGGGGTGGTGGTGGTCCTGGCGTCCCGCTCATACTCGATCGCTGAGAATTGGGAGTCGGAGGCTTTTGCTGAGAAGCAATACTTGCCCGTGCAGCTGCAAGTCGGCTGGGATCCATAGTCCCTCCTTGGCCAAAACCAGGAGTGCCAGGCTGAGTGATCTTGTCAGCGAACATAGTAGACCGCTCTTGAGCCGCCACCCTGGCTTTGGCTTGTTCGAGAATCCGCTGTTGTTGCGCTTCAGGTATAACGGTGTGGTATCCTGTAAGTCCAGGGTTCTGAGCAGGCGTTCCTTGTTGAGGGGGGTTGCTCGGGTACCTGTTCATTTGATTGCCCACAGCCTGATTCGGCGTACCATATCGCGGAGGCTGCTGCACATTAGGCGAGGCACTATAGGCCTGTCTATTAACCTGAGGAGACATCGTGCGCGGCGGCACAGCTTGACCGTTAGTGTAAGCCCCAAAGTTGGGCTGTGAGGGTGTAGCGGCTTGCTGCTGTGGATAGCCTGGTTGGAAAGCGAACCGCGCATTAGGAGTTCCTTGCTGAGCCTGCATCTGTCCAAACTGAGGTCTTGGCTGAGAAGCATACTGAGGCATGTTTTGGTGGCCATAAGGAGTTTGAGCTTTAGCAACCTGTGTGGCGTATTGAGCAGGATAACCGTTGGGTCGAGAATACTGATTAGGTTGAGGAGGTCTGGGTTGAGCGGGCATAGGTCGTGGTGCAGGTGTGAAGCCGGGCGTAGGCCCAGGCCGGTAGTATTGCTGTTGTTGCATGGAGGGGGTTCGTTGAGGGGTTGCGTACTGGGTCTGGGGAGTATGATGCCCATAAGAAACTCCGGATACACTAGGTGTACGTTGAGGTGGCGGCCGGGCATTAGCCTGAGCAGCTTGTTGCTGAGCTCTCAACCGAGCCTGAACGCCCGCCTCATCCTCCTCCATAACTCCCTTGTACTTGTCAGTTTGGACTTGAACCTTGGTGCTGATAAGAAGATCCTCCAATTGGTCTCCGTTCAGCTTGGCTACGGCATATGGCGGTAGCGTCTTGATGATCAGAGCAAGCTGCGCCTTAAGCATCTCATATGTGGCTTGCTCGCCCTCTGAAGGAGTAGGTCCGGGAGTAGCCAGCATATCGCCATTGACTGGGTCGCTTGACGAGCGGTTTTGCGAGTTGGGGAGGTTAAGGTTTCGGATGCGTTGGTAAGAAGACAGGGTCTCAATCATGTCGCTGACCTCTTCCAAAATCTCGTCGACTTCCTTCTCCTCATCCGCCCGTTTTGTGCCCAGAGCCTCTTCGAGTGATGGATCAACAACAGATTCATCCCAATTGTCAATCGCTTCTTGGATAGCCTTCTCGTCGATGTCCATAGCCTCATCCTTCTCGGCCTTTTCGTCGCTGTCAGCACCACCATAATATTCGACCTCAATCATGTTCTGGAAAGATCGGTGGCCCGATTGCTGCCACCACATTCGGCCCGCAACACTAGACGGCACAACAGCTCCTGAATCATCCTTGCACGGTGCGAAGCTAGAAAAGGCGCCTCGGAAGAGCGATTCCATCTCGTGCAGTTCAAGTTCAGTGGTTGAGGGTCGCTTCCCCGCCAGACTTTGCGCACGTTCTCGTTGCTTGGTGATGGTCTGTGATGAAGGAGTCGCGTTACTGTAGTCGAGGTAACATCCAGCAGTCAATTTGGTTGTGAAGTACGACGCATTTCGGAACTTGGAGGTATCTGTCAGTTCTGGTCGATAAAAGTCCAGCACGTTGCCCTTAGCTTGCGTCTTAGGCTGCTTAGGTGGCTGCAGAGGTGGCAAGTTCTTTGGCGACGAGAACAAATCTCCAAGAGTCTGTGTTCGCTCATGAGGCGTTGTCGGCATAACATGAGTTAATGACATTCCCTGGGGTAATGGCACATCACGCAGTTTGGCTTCATCGGAAACTGGGAGACTGGAGAACAGCCTTCTCTCCTGAGGTGCATATGCAACAAGGGACAGGACCACCTCTCCCTTCTGAGGAGATGGTGGAAGTTTTGCCTCGACTGCAAGAGGATCGGCCGAAGTTTTCGGGTAAGCCTTTTCTCGTCGAAGGAGCTGCATGGCCTTCTCCTTAAAGTCCGAGATTTGCGCTCTCAATTCCTCGTTGGTCGCTTGCTTTTCATCATCAGCTGGCTTTGTCTTGATCTCCTTAAGAGCGGCTTGGAGAGCCAAGACCAGGTCATTAGCCACTTGGTCTAGATCCTCGTAAGCATTCGCGGCAGCCTTCTCGGAGATGGTAGTCAGATCGGTCGACTTTTGACGCTTGGGTCGGTGTTCATCTTGCTCATCATCAGAGGATTCAGGCAAGGGGCGCTTGAGGATGGAGGGACCGATGTCGTAGCTATTGGTGATGGGTTAGTGGATCTGAGGGAGAAGTCATTCGCGACAAAGTTGCGATGCGATGAAAAAAGAAGTTGTAAAAAAAAAAGCAGGCATACCTGCTCAGAACTTCAACGAAAGATTTTATCACGTCGCGTTGGTCCTTTTTGGGCTCTCCATTGGTAATGGCAGGTTTTTGCTCGTCAGAGGCAGTGTCTTCATCGCGGTTTTCCATTTCTTCCGTCTCGCGTTTTCGCTTTCCCGGAGCGACAGGTTGCGCTTTGTCGAGGCTGGGAGATTCTGAGGTGCCGTTGGCGTGGATGGCCGTGGGCTGGGCCATGGTCGGCGTGGTCATGATGGCTTCAAAAAAGAGCCTTGGGTGGTTTTGGTTCCGTCGTCGGGGCGTTGGCCGCGCCTCGTCGCGATACGCGGTAGTTGCAGTACCAGTCAGTGGTTCCTGTTAGCAGCGGTTGGAGCTGGAATGACAGCGGTAGTGGATGGCAGAAATGGGTTATGGGTATGGGGGCCCAGGTCCTCCTCAGTCGCTGGTGCAACTCCAGGTAAATAATAAGTCAATAGCTTTAGTACTGTAGGTCGATATCGATTCAACAGCGGTTGGAGAAGCGCAAACGATTCGATTCCATCGAGTAAACCCACGACACAATCGTACAGTCAATCGATGTAACAGGATGTAATCGAGTCGTAAATTACGCGACAAACACGTCCCAAAGCAATAGTTCAAGTCGAAAAAATGGGGGGAGGATGATTGATTGCCTTTTGACTCTCTCAGCTTTGGTTGTCCTTTGCTTGCTTTGCTTTGCTTTGCTTTGCTTTGCGCTCAGCCTGCCTTGAGCCTGGGGGGGAAGAATGTGTCTCCTCGATCGCCAAGTACCTTGTACCTTGTCCCTTACTTGTCGCTTGCCAAACTCGGACCCACTCTGTCCCTTTTTTACGAGTTGAAGCCTCAGGAGTCATCTGATGCACGTGACTGAGCTGGAGGTTCAACGGTTCAAGGTGCATACAGTGTTACAGAACATGATCATCTTGGATCACCTGAATGTTACGATATTTCTTTATTCTAAGAGGGGATGAAGTACCTACAATGCCTAGCTTTGTCGTGATTGTTCTACAAGCAAGACAACAGCATTCTTGTGAAGAAGAGTGCCATCCACCACGAGATTCTTGTTATGTTACTCAACAGCCAGCTCATTAACACCCACAGAGTGGCTGCAGGCCTAGCGTAATCATGATCATGATCAAAGTATCCATTTACCCCAGTCCGTAAGCTAAACTATGATCTCATCATATCATAAGCACCATCACCATCAAATCACCAACAGAGCATATAGTCAAAAAGTCAATAAGGATTCATATTACTGAGCAACAAGTACGAGAAGCCATCTTCTCGATCCCTCACGCTCATGGTCTGTCATACAATTCAAACTAGTCCCATGCGAATATCCAAAGCCGTGTCCATGCTGCGTGTTCCATTCGCTATTGTAATTCATACATAAATATTTCACAAGTATCTTACTTGGCACGAGCCAGACCAACGGCGTTCTTGCCGAGGTCATAGACAGAGTAGTATCGTCGGAGGAAAGCATCACCGAGAATAACAAGAGGTCCTACAGGCTCAGGGAAGTCCATGCCCTGGAAGGTAGAGATACAGCTGCCCTGAACCTCGAGGATGTAGTCGGTGGCGGGGAGGCTGTAGTTGGATCCAGCAAGGTTGAAAGTGATATCGGGAAGAGAAGCGCGCTTGTCACACTCAATAGTGTACTGGCCGTTGTAGCCCTTCTTAGCGCCAATCTCCTTGTTCAGAAGCTCAGCGAGAGCGCTGGGGAGGACGTTCAGGGAGGTACCGGTGTCGAGGATGGCACCAGTGTTCTCCTGCTCAGCAACCTCGTCACCGAAAGCAATGGCTTCGAGGTCAACCTCCCAGTAAGCCTTGCGGCGGAGGGGAATGTACTCGATGTCTCCAGTGAACTTGGACTTGTCGATACCACCAAAGGTAGCCTCGCTCTCACCATCCTGGTTATCGAGGTAGAAAGCAAAGACGGGCTCATCCAGAAGCTTCTGGTTGACCATCTGGTAGAAGGGAGGGACCATGCCGTTCACGGCAATGCGGTCGTAGCCAAGACCGAGGATACCGTCGAAGCGACCAAAGGCGAAAGCCAGACCGGGCTCCTTGGTGGCCTCAGCGAAGTCCTGGTTCTTGATCTCAAGGTCGCCGATGGAGACAACATCATTGGAGACGAAACCAGACAAGCTGCCAGATCCGTAGTGGATCTCGAACTCGGTGCCATTTTCCTTGTAAGTCGAGGAAGCGGACGAGTCGTACTTAGAGTGGAGGTAGCAGGCGATGCTGCCACACTGCTGGGAAGGAACCCAGAGGTTGGAGCTACCAGTGTCGAGGACAACCTTGAAGCTCTGGGGAGGAGTACCGATGGTGATCTCGGAGAAGTCTGGGGCGGTCAGTTGTGGTTAAGATTGACGACTTAAATAGTACTTACACTGAGCGTTCATGAAGTTGGAGACGGGGACGGGGTGGCCACCCTCTACGTTGACGGTGTTGGTAGCGAAGGCGTAATCGGCAGCATTCTTGGGGCGGGAGGCACCGAGGTACTTCTGGCCGAGGCTCTGGAGGTGGTCCTCGACGGAGTTGGTAGCCTGAGAATGGTGTTAAAGAGCTTTGATGGAACGCGCAATCACCATGGGGATCAAACATACAAGCTGGTCGGCAAGAGGAACCTTGTTGAGCTTCATCTTGTGAACACCGGCCTGGGCAGAGCCCAGAAGCGCGGCAGCAGTAAGAAGAGCGCCCTTCATGATGGACAATCG
Source organism: Fusarium pseudoanthophilum (assembly GCA_013395995.1). NCBI lineage: Eukaryota > Fungi > Ascomycota > Sordariomycetes > Hypocreales > Nectriaceae > Fusarium > Fusarium pseudoanthophilum. Next base: position 53,912 of record JAAOAR010000037.1, on the reverse strand, counting down.
GGTCGATAATGCGACCAAGTAAATGAAATGATGGAGAAGCTCGACAAGAATGTTACGAGCTGCGATGGGAATGGAGATGGAGATGCAGATGGTGAGTTGAGATGCAAGATGCAAGATGGAGTTGGAGGAGATAAGATGGTTGGTTAATAACGACGGGAAAGGTAAGAAGGCAAGCGATGCGGAGGAAAGCAAGCACCGTCCGAGCTGTGCTGTGCTGTGCTGTGCTGTGCTTGGCTGGGGGAAGGAAGCTTATTGCGCGTGCTTGCGGCCTGTTTCGGCGGTTAGTGCAGGGTGTGGCCTGGGCCTCGCACCTCGCACCTGCCTGGATTCGTAAGTTACGCCTCCGGACTTTGGTCTTTTGGTGAAGAACTCCCCTGTTCATGACCTTGTGACTTGGTCTTGCTTGTCTGGCAATGACGCACCATTTGTATCCACTTTCCCTGCTCGGCAACCAGCTCCAAGCCTTTCCGCCTTAGGCATCATGCCTGTCTCATCTTGTCAGCGCCAAGTTCAAGCGTATCAGGAACAAACAACAAAACATGCTGTTACTCGTTACCAGGGTCTGGAACACTTGCTCTTATGCTGTTGTCGTGGAAGATTCGTCAGAGGCTGATGATCTATGATGAGTGTGACATGCACGTAGTATTCGTATGATGCCCCTGGCCTGCTCACGCGTTTGCGGTGAGATATTTATGTTAGTGTTCCTGATAGCTTAACTTACAGCGTAGTACGGAGTACCATTGAAGCTAACACTACCTTAGCATTAGCACACTCTAACTCCGGGGTTAGACACTGCTCTAACTTAGCTCGGATCCTCTATCATGCCTTGTTCCTGATCGTCAGACGGATGCATCCTCACCGTCCAGGCAATCACAATAACGAGATGTAAGCGGAATTGCACCAATATGTAGCCAGAAGCTGTCTCTCCTCTATTATATTAAATATCAATAATGTCCCTGTGATAAATGCCCTTGCCCCTAACCTGTATTATATATATAGCTACAACCACCCGGTTGAGCCTTGGCCCATCATAAAAGTCGTCATCATAACTTCGTTAGTAACATCAACCAATAATACTCAAGATCCGCGCATCTCCTTCTTGGAGCGCTCCATCGCTTCAGCAAACACCTGCCGCACATCATCCAACTCAGCATAATGCTTGATCAGTTCCTCCAATCTCTCCAACCTCGAGCCCGTCATATCATCTGACAACTTGCACCATCCAGAATGAAGTGCAACAAAAAGGAATGCTAAGCTCCCACGGCAGACTTGATCATCTCGGATCCAAGAACGGAGTGCGCCTCTTGTGAGGTTGACACTGCAGCCACGGTCTCTTAGTAAGAGTATGAGCAAGCCCTTGAAGCCAATCTGTCCAGCCTTCAAGAATGCTTCAATAGCATCTTGTCCGACGGTCAGAGAACCCTTGAGATATCTCAACATCACAGGCAGCACTCTATCGCCATGTCGCGTGTTGGACGTTGTGTTGATAAGCATCTCCTGTGTAATCTTGAACTCATCTTCAGCTCTCTCTGCTAACACAGCAAACTCCCTTGCTGAGCAAACGCCCGCTGCAGCATCCAATAGTGGCTGTGTGATCCGTACGCTCTCGTCTTTGTGCTCGAAGAGAACTTGCAAGCCAGGAAATCCAAGCTCACATAATGTCTTGATGACAATCTCCTCGTCAATGTCAACGTCGGCAGCACGGTTGGCAAGAAGCATCTCCAGAACTTCGGGGGCCCAGTCGTCAGTGTCTTTCTGTGGTGAAGCTATCGCTGCTAGGACCACTTGTTTCGTGAATCGGACTTGGGACGCTGGTATTTCGAGAAAGATGGCCATAAAGTCAGGTCGGCATCGGGTGTTGGCAAGAGCTAATGTCATGAGCTTCTCGTTGACAAAGCCCTCATGTGCCCGGTGCTTAAGAAGAACTCTAAGCATGGCTGGACCCTGACGGTTCTCGATGGCCTTCTCAGCAACGGCCGGTGTGATTTCAATCCGTGTTCCATGCTGTGTGAGCAGGTAATCCATGGTCCTGGGGTGGCATATGCTTGCGATACTCTCCATCATCCACTCGTCCAGTTCGATGTCATCCCCGTGGAGTTCAAATAGTAGCCTGAGTATTTGGAGTCCATGTCGTTCATTCCTTATCGCTCCGATCATGGCTGCGTCGCTCCATCTAAAGTCGGGATGATCGAAAATAAGATCCATCATCTCAACGCTTGCACATTCTGCCACGGAGCAAGAAAGATCTTGATCGCGTGAGATTTCATCTTGTCGGAGTGTCATGATCTTTTCCAGCATCCCAGGAGTTCCCCATCTTGCTGCTGCTCGAATGGTATAAGGTGTCAAAGGCTCGCCCTTTTTGAGAAGAAACGCCAGCATCTCGACTCTTCCGGTGAGTATTGCACTAACAAACGGCGACTTGAGTCTCGCATGGTGCTTTTCCCTATCTTCATCTGTGTTACCAAATCCCAAGTGCTCAAGGTTGTCGCGTTTGTGGTTTGTGGATGCGCTGGGGGCGGGCAATTCCGAGCCATTGGGTAATCCTTTGAGGAACTTGATTGCGTCCTCGGCACAACGAAGCTTGCAGATGCTCTCGCTCGCCAGTCGCACCCAGTGGAAGTTGTACTCCGACTTTGCTTGGAATACTCGCTTGACCTGCGTGGTACTTGTCCCTGACCATCCTCGCTTGATGGCGATGTGTCGCACGCGCTGGTTAATGAAGATCTCTACATCATGCTTCGACTGCGAGAATGAGTCCAGATCTCGGTGGACAAACTCGCCCAGGTACTCGTAAATCTTTGAGCTTGGTCGACTTAGAATGAGAAGGTTGAGATTGACAGCTGGTTTTGGGCCATGGAACGTCTGCTCCATCAACTCGAGCAGAATCGTTCGAGAGGCCGCGTCGCACTCATCCAACCCATCGATGACGCAGAAGATGTGACGGTCGGATCTGAAAGCAACCTCAACTAGCAAGTTCCACAGTGCTTGAGGTTTCTCAAAGACTCGAGCGCCGCGATGCGCATGTCTCCTGCGAATTCTGTCGCTGAGAAAGTGGGGATGGTTCTGAAAGAGCTGAGTGAGAAGACCTCGTAGAATACCCTGAGCCGTGTTCCTCTGCGAATCACTCGGGTCGCAGAAGAAGTGAGCACAGGTGTTTGTGGGATCAGTCGCGAAGTTACTTGTGAGCCTTTCGGCGAGATAGACACCCAATGTCGACTTTCCTCTTCCTTGAGTGCCAGAAAGCCATAGAACTTGCTGGTTTTCTGATTCTGGCTGAAGCCAGCTCTTGACTTCTGGTACATTCATAATCCATTCACAGGTCTTGGGCGCCCTTGGACCCTGCTGTGTTCTGAGCGCATCCTTTGCATACGAGGGATCAGACCAGACGAGATCGTTATAGAAAGCTTCAATCTGCTTTTCCTTATCCGCATCATCTATCAAGTCAGTATGTTTAAGCTCTTGTCAAGAGATGTGGCGTCTTACTTGGAACGTGACGCGTTTCATAGCGCTTATGAGCAACAGTGCTTGTGCTGGGCCACGGATAGTGTCCTAAGAAGCTATCCGGCGATAGAGGTCCTTCATCAGAGGCAGAGAACCGCGACCTCGAAGATCGCGGGGAGTCGTCTTTTGCTCTTGAGAAGCCCATTGTTCGATCTGATTTAATGTGATATTGCGAAGATCAAGTTGCAAACGCGGTTCTTAGCCTGACTTCCATGTAATGCAATAGTCGGTGTATCAATCCCAACGGCGGCTTCAATGTCCTGGCGTGATGCATGCGTCGACAGAGGAGGGGTGGTACCTTTTACCGTCTGTCATTAGTGCAAGCGAAGTGAAAGTCTCATGACAAGAAGATGAGAGGAAAATATCTATCGTATTCGAGATCGTCTGGAATACTGTGGCAATATCTCCTTTAGGGGATCTTTGGTTTAAAAAAAAGCGTTGACATTGATTGATTAGGGGAGCTAAACTAAATTAACAATAAACCGTTAATATCGGTCGGGGGCTTCCCCTCGTTGAGGAATGTCTAAAGGGGAAAATGGGAAGGCTGGTGTATACGCCAGCGCCAAGATGGTCGGTCCAGGCCCAATGTCATATTTTCAGGGTTGTAACTAGACTCGACCCATGCAGAGGAGACGACCAAGAATCTGCAATGACGTTAAGTTAAGGTTCGTAGAAAAAGGAAAACCTCAATGAATATTCTGTGACAGTATTTGCACTTAATATTCACACCCTATTCTCAGTGTTCTGTTGTCTCTCCCTCAGTTCCCCGTCGACTTTAGTCATGCCCCAGCCTATTAATTTCACATCGAGATTATGCATATCATCCTCAGGCTGTCCAAGCTTCTGCAAATATTTTATCCCAGCCAATCAAGGTAATGAAGACGCGTGAAAGAGAGGCCTCGACGGCTCGGCGCTGTCGTGTTAATTAATGGCCACTCACTCGTCGCGTTTCCAACCATTGTCAGAAATTGAATAACCAATTATCTGATTGAGGTTCTGATAGTCCCTTTGTGTAGTAGCGTACAGAGTATTCATGGAAATTCTTTCCTCTCTCAATTCTTCTCATTGATGTTCATATAAAACTCTAAGTGGGATAGTTGCTTCAAATACAAGCTCCTCATGCTTTGCTTTCTATCTTAGTAATTAGACGTTGTATGATCTATGTAGCCTTCAGTCTGCGATCATAGCATAGAATGTGAGCTTCCGAGTCTTTCAACGTCGTCGATGCAGGTTGGCGTGAGATACCAGTTATATTTAGTTATGTATACCTACCTCCGAATTACACTCAGGCTGTAGACCTTTTTCCCTCGATTGGAACCCCTAATATTCAAGGTGCTCGAAACTCGTTGCAGACAATACAAAGATGCAGCACAAATGACTCCAGACCAGCTCTAGGCAAAGTTCACTGCCAAGTACTACGTTAGAGGCTTTACAAGTGGTAACGTGGGCTTTGCGCCGATTCGTTTCAAGAACTGGATACTACTTACAGGGTAGCTCCCCGAGGAGGGTGACCTTGACTCATAGATCGTGACTGGCTGATACCATCTCTGAAATTACGAGACGACATTCCTGCTCGAAGTGAATGATTCGTATGCTCTGTCTCTTAATGCATGATCTCATGGTCCGCATTATGTCATTACCGTCAGTCGTTGACACACTTCTGATCACGCTGCACTCTAGGGGAGAAGAGAAAACTCGGGACCTGGAACCAAAATGACTAAGAACGCCGAGGTAACTTAATATGAGTCTTGTATAAATCTAGGATAGGCTTATGATCGCTTTAGTTTATTTTGACACCCTATATCAAGGTCTGATGCTCTCCTGCTCTCCGAGGACACTCCAGCCATTTCACTTGCAACTTACAGGTAACGAGATAAGAGCAAACCACACGTTCAACTCGGGGAAACGAATGCAACTGACCGCGATTACTTGGCCGAATATGCGGCCATGCTGTGAGTGTACCATAAGGATTGCATAGGTAGCTCACAAGAATTTATAATCACCTAGTCTCGCCCCAAGAACATATGTATCTGTTCTGGACATCTTATGTCTAAGGCCTTACGTGTTGAGGAAACGACTCCCCGCCTCCAATTTCAATACTTTCGGAATACGAGGTACATTACCATGTGAAGAGTATTTCTACTCCGGGCTTTTAGAGAGGCTGGGTTTTCCTCGGGGTCAAATGTTATATATTTCGGAACCATCGGGCGTGGTTGGCCTCGGGACACTCGGTGGTGTTGCAATTCGCAGCACTGCAGCGCTTTGACCTCCATGATGATAGAATTGAGCCTTTTCGACTATTCTAATAAGAGAATGTGTCTTAATGATGCTGGAGTAAAAATACTCCGCTGGGCGTGTCTCCTGCATGCAGGTGGCCTGATTCAAGGACGGCAACCAGCAACTCCCTTCTTAGCTCTGACACTCGACAACTAGACCCACGAGCATAACTATATTGGGGTCGAAGGCTGCTCAACTATTTGACTCTGTATTTTTTCGTGGTTTCTTAATATCCCTTTCTGGTGGGATGAACCCCATCGTGGTTCGTAGTTGTCTCAGTTGCCCGCCATAGGTAGACAGTATTATCCTTCAATGGATCTTTTGACCAACAGTGGCTCGAAATCACCGGATTTTGACTTTCTGAGCCATGCACGTGCATATGTACTCTCAACCAACAAGCCATCCAAAAAGAGTTGTGGTTCTGAGGTGCTAAGTATCGACCTGCTCAAAGAATTGGTTGTCGTCGGTTCAAATCGAGAGTGTTAATGTCTTAATAAGCACCTTAATATTCTGATTTCACAGAACTGTGCGAAGCTATATAACTGCTTCGCAAAGACATTTGCAGCCAAAATGTCAAACAAATACTTGCCCCAAGTCGATTAGTTTCTTCTATTAGGTACAGAGAATGCCGACTTCCGACTTGCAGAGTCAGGGGTCTCTTTGAGCCTCAGCCAAGAGCTGCCAGCACAGCAGCTGAGTTCCGGAACTACCTAGCGAAAATCATTGCAAGCTTAACCATGCTGCGCCAATCACGGCTTGAGCTAGAGACAAAATGAGTACCCTGGGGGCTCGGTACAGCTACTGACACCAGACAACCCCTGCTGTTTCTTCACAACTTCAACCAACACACTTTCTCTAACTGGGGCTTTTCAGGCAGGGCACAATAAAGCGGCGAGAACCTGATAGAACAGCTCCTTAGTCTGATGCTGTATGAGAGACTTTGGACAAATCGTCTCACATGCTCAAAGTGATCACAGTCTGACTTTTGGGGCCGCGGTGTGGCAGTTCTCACGACCTTCCTTCTTCATTTCCCTCAGAACAAACACGCATTAGCTTGGTATGGAGTCTTGACTTGCGAGTAAGTTTCTGCACACCAGACTTCCGGGTGTGAGAAACGAGTCTTGAGTTCCACCGACCAATTCCACTCCATGACCGCCGATCTGTTGGTTGGGCCATGTCAGTCCAGGGGGAGCATGATCGTTGTATTGCATGGAACGACCAGGACTATTGTACTCATACGAAATCACAGTCGGTGAGGACCTTATGACTGAATACGAGCTCAGAGGGCTCTCTTCCGTGTATAAATAGAGGTGCTGCTTCCACAGAAATCTACTCAGTTCACCAAGCACCTCACTCCTCGGTTCACACTTCAACCACTCCGTTCAAAGAAACACCATGAAGTTCTCTGCTCTTGCAACCGTCCTCGTCTCCCTCGGCCTTGGTCCTGACCTAGCTGTCGCCAAATGTGATAGTGGTTGCTACCTCAAAGTCTGTGACTGGAGAAACCTCAAGGGCAACTGCCATACCAAGTGCTACCAAGGCAAAGACATTGGCCGTGTGGTCAAGGTTGATAAGTCTGGCCTCAAGGGGCCCATCGTTTCTGCAAAGAGCAGCAATGGTTGTGGGTGTACCTTTGGCTACAGCACCGGGTACGTGTCCCATATTATGATCAAGAAGTCCTGTCTCTGCTACATACGGTCAGCTAATATACAGAAACAGAAGTGCCTGCCAATATGTCGGTTCCGACTCTAAAGGCACCAACTTCGCGACCCAGTGCCTCAAGGGCGTCGACGAGGTGCAGTGCAACAGGCTCTAGGTATTGACCTAGTTGGCCAGCTTCGTCCAGAGGCTGGGGGCTTTGAAATGGTCTTTGCAAGGGATTGCAACAACACACCGGATACATCTTGCGGGGCCTGAAGGCTAGCGATCATCTGGCTTAGTAAATAAATATATTTCCTTGCCACTTAGTCCAAAGAATGGACCCTAGAGGCACCTGTCTTCTAAATGCTGTTCAGTCATCCTGTGCATATGCTGCCCCGAACCTCCATCGATATACCATTTTGACTCCAACAGGGGTAAACAGTATGATAGACACAATCTGTCCAAACCCCCAGTAATTCCCATCGTAGTTCTCTCCCATATTCTCCGACATTTGCTCCTGGACGTTCCTAAGGGTGAAGATCACCACCAGCAGTGGTATAGTCAGCCCAACAAACACAAGAAGCGGAAGAATGGCAACAAGTGGCCTGTCACTGAACCACTCATTAACATGCTCACGCCAGGAGGCCTTGTCTTCTGCTTCTTTGGCATCCTTTGCCTTCTCGTCACGGTCGTAGCATGTGCCAGGCAGACCAGCAAGGAGCCAGAATGTGAAGATGTATGTAATCAGGGACGCAGTCAATTCTAAACCATTGAGAGATTTGAAAGTGGCCGATCGCCCAATATCTCTGTACTCTGCGGGAAAGCACATATCCTCAACGACACTCCAGTCTGTAGGCGATACCTCTGAGTCCTTGCCCTCACCAATGGGGCTTATGTCAAAGGCATGAATGCACCTCGATAAGAAGGGATAGAATGAAAGTGCAACGGTTACACTAAGGAGAAGCAGTCCAGCGTTGTGTTTAATATTGGCTCTTGTGCTGCTGTTCGCTGCTGGCTCCAACAGGGCAACGGGGTATAGAAGCGGCATCATGCTAACGACGGCAACAGATTGGGATATTCGAGCTTCGATAGCGCCCAAGTCCGCGGTGCTGATACCATAGTCCTTGCGAGCGAGCACAGCGATCGTAGCCAGCTGTAGTGCCAGGGCAAAATATGCAGCAGAGTCGACAAATGCTTCAAGGCCGGCTTTTACAACTTCATGCCTTTGGCTCTTCTTGCCACTTCGCTTGAACATTATGACTGCCAGAGATAGTAATATGCTCAATATGATCTCGAGAACATAACCAACAGCAACCTGTCGCGGAATATCAGCTGCTATACATCTTGTATGGAGGATCATTGAGACAAACCCCAATGCCAGATATGTCAGGATTTCCTGTGCCGTAGATGGCGTTGCATATCTCGCTCTTACAAGACTCTAGTATGCTCTTGTTAAATTGCGTTTTAGAGTCGAGGTCCTGAATGTATTCGCTGAAATCGTTTAACTCTGTCCATTGCGAGCAATCGATGCTGGGACTCGACATTTTGACTGATGCTAAGTGGTGATTACGACGGACATACCGTTGGGAGGTTCAATCTCGAAATTCTGAGCAATGTCGCTCACTGACTTCAGCCTGATTTTGTCTCAAGTGATATCGAGACCGGCCCCCCAATAATACTCAGCTGCGGCTGAAGGCGGCGTATTCTGGGCGCAGCCAAGATTCAGTAGCAACAAATGGAAAGATGATCAGCGCAGGTAGTCTTGATAGTTCATGTCGCTGGCTTGAAATGGACAGACCGAGTGCCGAGCCTCGAGACATTCTTGCCCATCAACAGAGACGTAAACCGATTCAAGTGTACAGAAGCCCATTCTAATGATACTAGTGCCCTGAAGATGTCGAGATTCAATTTCCTATTCACCTTTGGCTTTAGTCTTGCTGCGCTGGTCACATCACAAACCAGTAGTATTAGGCCTTCAGAAACTTGCGGGTACATCGATGGAGGTAGGGTTGTCATCACTACGTGTAAAGCCATCAACTAATGAGAGACCTTGTCCAGATTCCGATCGTGCAATCGAATGCACGTCTAGAGCATGCGGGTTCTTGTTTATATCTGGCCGCGAAAATGCCTATGCTGGATGTTGTGGTGATGAGAGATGTGCAATCGCAACGACATGTATTGAGTCAGGCACAGCGCTGAACAGTAACACCGTTCAATGGTAGGCTCACTGATGTTAGATTCAGAAGGCTGCCTATGTTAAAGCAGATACAGCACCGACGGTTCGCTTTCTGCATGTGCAACCTACACATGGCCACATCTCTATGCAGAAGCGTATTTCTGTGCCACGGCAAGGACAACCGCGACGGTCGTTGCAGATACAACTTCTGGCGGTTCATTTACCAGTGTTGTGGAACCAACCATTGAGCCCTCAAGAACAGACGGCGGGTTTTCGAGTACAAACGGAGGAGGTCCTCGACCAACGATCGGCGACAGGCCAAACCTCGGGACCGAGTCTGGTCAGTGCATCACTTGATAAAGACTCTCTCGATATTCTTGTTAACCGCAAAGTAGACTTGAGCTCGCGACAAAGGATAGGCGCCGGGGTGGGCTCGGGGCTTGCTGGCGGGCTGCTATTGATATTTTTTGCGTGAGTGTTTAAGCCATTGTTTCCTATGACTGACCAGAAACACGCACGAGTCTGACGCTTGTCTAGAATCTTTGGGTGCTGCAGACAAAGCAAAAGGAAGAGTCTCAAGCCACAGGCCGATTCGAAACCCATGCTACAGAAGGATGCTCAAGCGCAAGTCAGCTCAGCTCCCTTGAAACAAGGACCGGTTGGCAATGGCCTCCTTGTTGAGAGGGAAGCTGAAATGGCAGACATGGCGTTATACCAGAATGCTCATCAGGTCAGTTGATGTTTACAGGGACAGAGGAAAGCATTGAGAGTCATAAATGAAGTGAATATGACGATTAGGGAGAATTGGCTATAGAAAATCGAAATCCACAGAATCGATAGTCTTGTATGTATGTATCATCTCGATATCACGAAATCGTGCCAAGACTCCACAGGGAAGTGAGACACAGTGTCTCTGACACTTGTCACCGACTGGTATGATGGAGCTCGTGTTTCCACCGCCACCAGACAAAGAATGCAGGGCGGGGAGATAGCACGGGCTGAGGGTGCCATTGCATTACAATGCATTGCTGGCAAGGCCCAGAGATACTTGGTCTCTCCAAGAATGATGATGATCCGACGAGAGGCTGGCAATGAATGGACCTGGAAGAACAATTCTGATTCTTGGTCATGGACGCGGCGCAGTTGTCGACTCAATCTCCATTATCACAGTCGCGTGCAGGCAGAGAGACCACGAAATTGGCAAGTCGATTGGCTGGTGAGTTTTTAAGATTGAATCTTCCAAAAATAGCCTCCCAAGATAAGACTGGGGATCCACGGGCCGCATGCCAGCGAACGGTGACAAATACCCAGCTTGATTATTGATAGATTTATGCAGCCAAAGGGGGGTTTTATTGTGAGGATATAACTTCCATATCGTGTAATGCCAGCCGCATATAGAGATGCGTATAATATGGGCATGTTGCTGGCGGAGAGAGACAATATGCATTGGCCTCACTAACCCTAGCGCAGGTCATTTCAGTATCAGATACTCTGTAGTTCTCAAACATATATATCGATTTATCCAGATACTCCGGTGTCATATGTCTCTGGGTTTGTGTCTAGTTATGTTCTCTGTTCGCGACTAGAATCCTTAGCAGAAAATCGGCCAGAGTGGATGTGACTTGCATTGCATGTCTTCTCTTCCATATAGTCGAAAGACAAGAAAACATCCGACGAGGCACAAAAACGGTCTTGGCGGATGGTTCGGAACGAAAGCCACGTTGAGCCCAGTAACGCCTCAATGTCTAAAAGAGACTGCAGCCCAATCACTTGAGATTCAACATTTCCATATGAATAAAGAGGCCATAACGTTTGTGACCATGGCATAGGCTTCACTGTGTCAACGGTCAAACTAGCCGTCAATGCGCCTGCATTTCGGTATGCTCGAGACAAGACGGACTTATAAGTTATTACGCAGGTTCAATGTCGCCTGTAAAAGCCGACAGTCCCGACCGGCTGGAACAATCCTATATTCCGGCTCGGAAGATTGATCGCGGACCATCAAAGCAGAACACCAAGCGTTAAAGTTGCATCGTCGAGGATGTCATACTAGCGATTATCCAAGATGATTATCCACAGGTCCCTTGATTTAAATCAATCTCCATGGGGTTATAGCATCGAGTGTCCTCGAAGCAACGGAGGGTTCAACAATGCAATGGGTCGACACATCTCTTGGCAGCCAAGAAGGTGGATGACAGATTAGGGACAGGCCTGTTCATCAGAGATGCATGCCGAGATCAGAGAGGGACTTGAACACATCGTGCTGGCAAGGCCAGAGTCTGCCTTGCCAGAAGAGCCCTGAAGCCTGTTTAAAGCTACGATACAGTAAGTTAGGGGCTGGTTGGCGAATCGACCCGCTGCCATGTTCCTTGCTTTAATCGCGTTAATTAGAGTATTGTGCTTTCTTTTTCACAGCCGGGCCAGAATCGAATGCCGGTATTTCTTGCGACTTGGCTATCCCATTCGCTGCCTCGATGAGTTTCAGACTTTCATCATCTATCTCGTGCATTGGTGTTCTAGTACGTATCGATCTCGGAATTCTAGGAGCTTCGCGGCCCTTTTATGAAGGAGGTTAATATAACCCACAGGTGACATTTGACCCCAATTGGCAAGGGTAGACCAGACGGAAGAGCGAGAGGCTTTTAATATGGACGTCGACAAAAGGGGCAAGTCCATAACTACCGCCGTCCAGTATGTAACTTAATGTATGTACGGAGAAGGAGCCCAGTATTTTATGCGAACCCAGAAATGCGAGAATAATCTTATCCCTTTAACGGTCCCAAGTCATCAGCTGAATAATACCTCCAGTTTTCCACAGTTCTTGATTCCCTCATTAGATAGAACGGTGTCGGAATATCCTCTCATTCCGCGGTCGATCTTCATGACTCAGCTGATGACTTGGGACCGTTAAAGGGATCGGAAGACTGCACAAAACAGGAACTGTGCATTTTCCCAAGTTAGCATAACCCAGGCTTGCATGGTCCGTGGGCCGAACAAACAACTCAAAATCGGTGGAGTTGGGATCGATTCAGCTGAAAGTGTCTTTTTGAACAAGATCGGTTTGCATTCGAGACTCCTGGGTTGCAAATTTTTTCTTCTGCGTCAGCTTCGTCTTTCCACTGGTTTCGGCTTACAGAGGCTAGTCAATAAATCTTCAGTTTCGCCTCGACGGTTTGGCCATCAAGTGGTAGCAGACGGCGTTTCCATTTGCTGTTTCAATTGGAAGCCGCCGTATTCTCCTGTCACAATGCATGTGAGAATATGTTCGTTCCGTTTCTCAATGGTTCAAAACATCACAATGGATGAGTATATTCAGATGTGACGACTTGGGTTCATCCTTGCAGGTATTCCATCAACCTGTGCAGGGCCAGATACCGAGACACTGGTTATTGTTGGTTGGACGAGGCAAGGCACGATCGTATTAATGCAGGTCCAATGACATAAGTCCGCTAGTCGAAAGAAGGTGGTCGCTGTATGCGATAATCCATTTGCTCAAGTCAAACATATCAGCTGCCTTGAAGTCATCGTGCCTTGCTCTCGACTCTCATTGTTGTGGTGGGGACTTTGATACACCGAAATGACCGCTGACTTATCTGCGATCTGTTATTTTGAGAGAAGCTATTCCCTGATTTGCAGCTCTCATCACTTGATCGCACCGTCGTATACGGAGTACGGAGTAGGTCTATTAAGCGCTTTCCAGGAATAACCTGCAGGTCGTATTCTGACTGGACCGTCAAAGTTCAGCAACAACAAGCCTCGTGAGACACGTGGACCGATACGGTGGTGACCACAGGTAATTAGCTGACGCGCACCTCTTGTGGAGTGAGTTAACCCACACAGGAAGCGCACATTATTTGCACAGATTTTGCACAAAGTGTGATCAGACTTGTGAAAGCTTCCAGACCAAATACCTGCGTATCGCCGCGGGGGTGCATTGACATGCAAATGAATGTTTGAAGCCCCCACTTAGGGGTGGATTGTTGTCAGCTTCGATCAACTCAATCGCTAAAAGCCTGTCTAGCATCGATGAGCGTAGTATATCTCTTGGCAGGACGGGTAGAATGAACAAGTCCCTCATAGTGTTGTTCATGAGCTTCGGGATGGCGTCCTCAACAAACAGTTGGCGTCGGCGTTGCCATTTCAAAGAAAATGTGTGAGTAATACTTGCAAGTGCCGTGGTTAAAATGGATAAATTCTTTAACAGCCATGGTGCATTAAAAGCAGGCCGAGCATGGCCAAGATCTGCGGTATAAAGTCCATTTTAGGAAGATGGATGGTGAGATACGTACTGGACTATGCCGTTCCTGAATATCATCCACAAATTGGTCGTGAACACTACGTGAGTAAGGTTTGCACCTGTTTGAAGAAGTCGATAATGGAAAGCCAATGCCAAAAGTTCGCGGCTATGGATGTTTGAGCGATTGATGTTCATTGACGGTGCGGTCCAGAATCGAGAGCGATAGGTGCCTCATGATTTCGGAACCGGTGTCAAGCTCTCTTTCAAAAACAAAATCGAAATTATGATAAAACGCGTGTTCCAATGGCGGTAGCACATTCCATATCTCAAGTTAAAACCCAGGTGTTGGATTGGATGAGGTGGCTTGCCCGCGGGCGGGTTCAGCGGTCGTAGCGGTCGCAGCGCCTCTGGTGGTCCCCTGGTAGATGTCCGGAGTGCAACGTCGCAGGGGCGTGTAATTGTTCAGGGGGTTGATGAATTTGAGGAAATCCAGGAGAAGGTTGGATGGAGTGGTGGGGCCTCAGTGGACAAGAAAACGCCGAACCTTGATATAGGGTGTCAAAATAAACTTGGCAAAGAGAACCCTAAAGTTAGGCTAAGCTGACCTGAGTATTTTCATCACTTACGGCTAAGGTCCTGAGTTTTCTTTCCTCCCCTAGTGGGGTTTGAGTGAGGAACTGGGCTTTGGTGCGAGCAATAAGGTGCTCTCAGGAACGAGGCATGAATGAAATCAAAGACTTTTCTTCTTCAAAGGGCCGAGCTTGCTTAAAGTCGCTCATGCTCATGATGGAGTGTTGATGGCACTTCTTTCTTGATGCCTCTGTTCCTCCAAATCTTGCACCTCAGTAGTTCATGCCTGATATCTTTGCGCCAGGTCACAATATAACCATACTTGTTGTTGTCATCCTTTGGTCTCACTGCAGTTTTATCTGAATCTGTGTATCTTCCGTCAAAGTTGGAAGATGTTTCCGTGATGGTGTGGTTTCGAGTTTGTGTCGTGTAACTCAAAGGAAGGGACAGGTCCGTCTGTGTGTATGATCCGAATGCGGTTAGTGTAGCGGTCATTGTGCACTATATTATCCAAAATCTGTGCAACTGGCCGAGACTGCACAAAACGGGCAAAAATTGTACCGTTAGTCGCTGAGCTAACAGCTGTATCCAATGAGAGCTCTAGGCTTTCTAGATTTTTACCTTGAGGAGAAGAGTTTGGGTGCACCACATCGGGTGGTTTAGCGGGTTGTCCGTCAAGATTTGAGCTTATGCTATGCATGATTTTGTGCAAAAGGAGAAGCCAGGCCTTCCCAGTTTATCCACCTGCTACCAGAAGATGATCCCAAAATGGTGGCCGGTTCCCTGCCAAATCCCTGACAGCGTCTCCACTAAATGGCAAGTACCCCCTGCACCCCCTGGTCCTTTGTCTCTCCAGCTCGTGCAGTTACTGGCTGGTGCGCTGAGGGTCCTGGTCTTGCTTGGCTTTTGGCTCTGTATCTCCCCTTCGCTGAGCGTCTTGTCCCTTTCCCTTTCCTGTCCCCTCTGACTCGCTTCGCTTCGCTTTACCTTCCATCTCCTGTTCATTGCACTCCATCCTCTCTTTCAACAAAAACAAGCCACTACCTCAGGCCGCTCGCTCGTTCCAGTCCCTCTTTCATTCCCCCCCACACTTTCAAAGCGTTTGTTCTTTCTTCCTCTTGACTTTGAAGCGTATCGTGATTAGCATCGCGGTGGTCTCTTTTCATCGTCGAGTTATTTTCCTTGTTCAAGGCATCTTGATCTTCTTTGTTCATTTGCCTCGCCTCGTCTCGCCTCCTCTACCACGACACGTACGATCGATCCCCCTCTGGCCTCTTTCATCACCGTCATCTATCTATTCACCACTCGACGGCACTGCTGGATCAAGCCATCGACCATCAACGGCTTCTGTGCAAATACTGCAAAGGGTCAATAGTCTGTTCGCTATCATCGACGACAAGGAATAAGTGCTGCCAGATAGTCAAATATTTGGCCCCTTTCACACGCCCATCACATTCGACTTCCCTCGATCCATATCCATCTCACTGGGGGTTCTTATCAGCGATCAGTATACGATACTCGTGCACTACTGCTGTACATTCGCTCAAAACTCTCTTCACACATGTTCACCATGAAGACTTCAGGACTCTTGGCATTGGCCATGGCGGGCGCCAGCCTTGTATTCGCTGTAGACCTGCAAGAGCCTGCGCAGACTCCCGTCTTAAACCAGCAGACTCGTCAAGGCTGCTTCAAGTCTGTTGGTAACATGACACAAGTATTTTCGGGCACGAAAACATCAAGTGGTTATTGTTTCAACCTATGCAAGAAGAAATACAACGCTTTCGCACTGCAAGGGTCGGCGTGCTATTGCGGTATGCTCTACCCTCCAGATGACGACCTGGTCGACGACGATAAATGCAACTGGCCGTGTCCTGCTTATCCTAAGGAGGCATGTGGTGCTCTCAAGACATATTATTCGGTTTTCAACACTGGCCTCGAGCTAGCACCCGACAGCTATAAGCCGGAAGAGTCTTCGACAACTGCTGCTCCTTCATCTACTAAAGCCGCTGAGAGCACTGCTGCCGAGGAATCTGCTGCCCCAACAGGAAGTCAGGATGCTGCTACTACTTCGGAAGCCCCTTCTGAAGAGAAGAAGAGTGGCCCCAACGTGGCCGCCATTGCCGCTGGTGTCGTTGTGGGCGTGGTCGTTGTTGCTGCTATTGGAGGCGGTGCCATTTTCTTTGTCCGCCGACGACGCAACGCTGAGATCGAGGAGGAGCACCGCCGAAACGCCGCCGTAAACGCTTTTATCAATGGCTCTAAGCCACCTGGCAGCAGCGGCAGCATCTCCATGACTGATTCCCGCCTGGATCCCGTCATGGCTCACCGACGACTCAGTGATGGTAGCATCGCTGATAATCAAGATTACTCTCGAAGAATCCTACGGGTAAGTTAATAGTGTGTGTCGGAATGCATCCGCGTTTTACTGACTTGAGATTAGGTGACCAACGCTTGAGCGAATCTTGAGTCTAGGATCTTCAATATCAGTTACTTTCCACCCATTATTTCACCATCGGCATTTACGGCGTTTTCGGGATGATAGCTCATGTGTATTTGCCAATCGATCACTCCCGACGATTTGGCGGCGTTTGACTCTTTTCTGGGCGTAGGACTAGACATTTCTTCTACTATTTGCGTCTGCGGAATTACGACTGGATTTGATCAATCACGCTCCACGGCACACCGGCTTCACCTGCGCCATCCACTCATTACCTCCTTTTTCACAACTAAGCCTTGGACGAAACGACTGGAGAAGATGGGAATAATGCCGCAAGTGCCCTTTTTAGATGCCATCTTTCCCTGGATCCGTTTCACTATGGATGTCGTCTTCGTGTAAGGGTATTTCAAGCGGCAATCATACCCGCGTGTAATCGGCACGTCTGTTTTCTTTTCTTCATGACTGGGAGTCCTATGTCTCCTGTGTACAAGTTCTCCCTCTATTTGTTGAGTAGGGCAGGGTTGAATCTAAAAATAAGGGGGCGAGAAGTCCTCTTGGGATATTGGTCAGGGTGCGATGGAGCGAGTTCTCACGTAGATACAATGGGACACGGGAGATGTGCCAACCTCGTGGAGGAGATATCACGATTGGGAGGTTGGCAGATAGTGCGGGATATCCTATCGTCGCTTTATTTACTTTTTCACTTGACCGTTATCTTTTCCCTATCATTGACCGATGATCGTGGTGGTCATTGTGTTGCCTGTATGTAGGGTTGTGCATAGTCATATACCACCACTTAGGACTTGAGATGCTGGTTCATTGACTGAGTCTTTCGCTTGATATCATTGTTGAGGTAAGCTGCTGTTTTAGGTTTATACATATACCCTGGGCAAGCTGATTTGTCTACATTGTGTGATGGTAGTGAATGTGGTTTTGTGTTGGTGCTGGCTCTCGACCAGGCATGTAACTAGCAGTATAGGTAATTCCCTCCCTGATTGCCTCACTTGTAGGATACTTCGTGTTCACGATGCAAATACTCACAGAGGTACCCGTTCAATTAAGGTCAGTCCAGATGCCCGGTCTGAACTTTTGTTAGTGTTTGGGTAAAGTGCTGCAAATTCTTGTAACATCCCAAAGTCTTTAATAGTGTTACGACTAATGTTGCAATGCCGTCTTGAGTGTCCTAGGTTGTTGTCTGTAATAACTAAATCATACATTCCACTCACGGAAGCCCGCGCAGGTGAATAAGAGGAATGGGACCACGGCATAACCCTTAACAGAAGCAAACAGAAATGACTATTGCATTGAAACAAGTAAATAGTCTGTGCCATGATGAAAAGGACTGCCAAAAATTTGACCGAAAGTGACAATATGAGGGTTAAACTTAAGGCCATCAACTTACCTTAGGGTAGGTAGCTAGGTCTCGGGCGATTGAGCTCAGAGCGGCTACCACGTGACCGCGGAAGCTCAAGCTTGGCGCGATGCTTGTCGCGTTGGAAAAGTTCCCAACCTGCAAACATCAACTAACGGCAAACAAACAAAACAATTCGCACACTGTATACACAACGAGAACCAACCCAAATTCCCGAATACTGAGCGAGAAATCCATAAACAAGAACAAACATCAGTCCTTATAGGGCTTACTGCCCGAGCTCAAACTCAACATGAGCTCTATCCCAGCTCCTCGAATTCGTCGCACGGCGCAAAACACACAATTCACGTAGGTGAACCTAGTTTTCGACCGATATTCGGCCCAAAGAATTCCTTCTCATTTTTATAGATATAACCTTTCGCGACGGGTAAACGATGTTCAAACCTATCCGGTTTACTCTCCACAAGGAGCGACCATCCTGATCTACGGTCATGAGAACGGTGTGACGATCGCATGGCGAGGAGGCAAGCGATTCAAGGCTGCGAAGAAGGCCCCGCCTCAACCCGAAAAGCAGAATGGAAACACAGACGACTCCATTATGATCATTGATTCGGACGACGACGAACCACCAGCCAAGTCCAAGACAGCATCTCACTACGAAGACAAACCGCAGTTCGAAGACGAGATTGAAGATACTCCCTTTCCGGAGATCGTCCAGACACTGGACCTGGCGCTTGGAACGGCGGTCTTGAAAGTTGCGGTCATGCCCATGACCCCAACATCAGCAGATGATGCTGCCTGGGGAGGTGCCAAAGTCCTAACTGAAAAGATGGTATTTGCTGTGTCTTGCGTAACCAACGACATCTACGTCATTACACTTCCTCTTACTCCCCCGTCACCAGAGAGCAAGGCAAGATCAGAGCTCAGGAGCGATCTGCTGGCAGGCGAGGCTGGATCTGGAGCTTGGGGAGAGTCGCTCATCCTGCTTGGTGGCCAGAACAGACACAGCGAGGGCATTGCCATTAACATCATCATGCCCACTGTCACAGAGCGACCTGGCACAAAATCCAGGGCAGTCGTTGCCTCGCACTGCAGAGAGGCTTCTGGTGTACTCCGGTTATGGGATGTACCGCTAGATGCTAGTGATAAACCTGCCAGTCCTGTCGAGTCTTTCCAGACCGAGTATTTGCCCAACCCTCTGACAAGCATATCCTTCAACTCTACACATACGACGCAGCTGCTTGCTGTCTCTGCCTTCCAGGGCGTTCGGATCTACGACTTTGCACGACCCTCTTTCACCGCCACAGATGCCACTGGGCCTTTCCCTCTCCAGGGCTCGTGGCTTCTCTCCATGTACCAGCCCTTTTCTCGCCCTTCATCAACAAGGAAACCAATAATCGACGCTGCTTGGATAGCACACGGCCGCGCCATCCTAGTCCTCCTCGCCGATGGCATGTGGGGTATCTGGGACGTTGATGGTGCCAGTCCTACTGCACCAGGCGCTATCATCTCAAATAAAATGCAGCCTGGGGTCAAGGGAGCCGCCTTGACGACCTTCAGCGTTTCTGGCTACGTCGAGGGGACAAGCTCACTTAGGAGTGTGACAACCCAGAACAAGGAGCACAGCACTGGAGACTTCGCCCCTATGACACCTCACACTCGACGACAGGCTACTGCATCCCTGAGCTCTTCTATCACACTTGACCGCCTGGCTACTATCCGAGGTGGCATCAAAGTGTTGTCTCTGCCATCAAGTGGTAGCGCCATTCAAGATGAGACTGTGGTTTTGTGGGTTGGTGGCCTCGAGCATGTGTGCGTCATCCCCGGAGTCACGCGCTTCTGGGATTCTCAACTCCGAAGGGCTGCTGGGACAGGTGGAGATATTTTCAGCGGAGCCCAACCGGTAAAGATGATCAAGCTCATGGATTTGGCAACTGGCCTGCTGGGCGAGAGATGTTGCGGAGTTGGCCTGCTGGTTGAGCCTGATCACAGTATTATCGCACAAGATCGCGGCCTCCCTGCCGATGTTATTGTTCTCGGCGAGTCCAGGATTGTTGTTGTTCGCGAAGGAGACGACGGACCCGGCAAGATTGTGGGTGCCGCGGCAAACTCACGAAAACGACGCCTGTTTTCGAAAGGAGACAAGTCAGACGCTATCATCGTGCACGGCAGGGAAAACCGACCAGCCAAGTCCTTGTTCAACCTGAGCACTGTCAAGCCGGGTACTTTACGACTTAGATCTGCGTCTGGAAATTTCGACAAAGACGCAGACACCACTCTGCAGCCCCCGCGCCGAACGGTCGGCTTTGACTTTATGGACACACTTGAAGCAGCAGCAGACGATACGCAAGACTTTACGAGACGGAACGTGGAGTTTGAGATCTTGGATATCATGGAAATTGACAAGACGCTTGACAGCATGAATGGCCAATGAAGGACATGAGACGGCCTTATGGATGTAAAATTGAGATTGGGGAACTGACCTTTGTGAGTAGATGTCGAGAACGATATAATGAAGATGCCGGGGATGATTTGTACGATACCCCCACGACATACGAAGTGCCCCTTTGCCCATTTCTCATGACACAAGCTTGACATGTTGTGATCTTGTGAAGTCACATCTTTTCTACGTGACATGTTCCGCACGGCCAGGTGGAGCGCAAGGAGAGACCCATCCTTGACTGCTCTGTATTCCGAGCGGTATATTAACAGAAAGTGCTTATGTGCTTGGTCGACGTTTCAGAGGAGGGTTGGAAGAGGTTCAGTGCCTCGAGCACTATTCCAGTTTTCAGGGTATATCCTGCTATCTGCTGACTGATGGGTTCTTCCGAGTACCTGAGGCTTGCCTTGGGGACAGTTTAGAACTTTTGAGGACAGTGGGGGGTGGAGCAACCTAAGCTGGAGATTTGAACGTCGATACATTTGTCTCTGCCCCGGATCCATGCATTATCTATTGTGACATAGGAGTAGCCTCAAGTAAGGTAGTATAAGGTTTGTAGGATAAGGAGAGTTTACTTTGTAGGGCTGTAGTTATGGACACCCAGAGACTATATTGAGTTGATCAGGAGCTTTATATGGAAACAAAAAACCAATAGAACCTCTAATAATGGTTTTTCCATATTCAACATGATATTCACATTAAATACAGAGTCTCTTTGTTCATCCATTATATTAGGTAATGCTACAGTGAAGCTTCAGGCAGCTTTGAAGCCTTACAAGTAGTTAGTCCAACCGCGTTGTGGGGTCAATTAAGATCCCTGCAGTTTCCGTCGCGACAGGCGCGTCATGACGTCCCACACGCGTAAAGTCCCTTCTTCTTTCACGTTTCGTTTGAACCTCCATCTCTTTTTTTTCTCATTGATCAAGTACCCTCGCTTTTCTTCTTGCCACCTGGATCTCGGCTTCATTTCGAATCCTATTTCTACAACTTGCCCCAGAGTACCAGAGAAAAACTGCAAAGATGGGTATTAAGCAACTCTTTTCGATCATCAAGGAGGAAGCTCCAGATTCGATCAAGGAGGGCGAGATCAAGAACCAGTTCGGCCGCAAGGTCGCGATTGTAAGCTCAGTACGAAATCTCAAGACGAAGAGTAATTGCTAATGATGTTAGGATGCTTCAATGAGTATCTACAGTTTCCTGATCGCCGTACGATCCGAAGGCCAGCAGCTTATGAACGAGAGCGGCGAGACAACATCGCATCTCATGGGCATGTTCTACCGTACTCTGCGCATGGTCGACAACGGAATCAAGCCCCTCTACGTTTTCGACGGTGCACCGCCCAAACTCAAGTCTGGCGAGTTGGCCAAGCGTTTCCAACGCAAGCAGGAAGCTACCGAAGGCCTTGAGGAGGCCAAGGAGACTGGTACAGCTGAAGATATCGAGAAGTTCTCGCGGCGAACTGTCCGCGTCACTCGAGAGCACAATGCCGAATGCCAGCGTCTGCTCAAGCTCATGGGCATTCCTTACATCATCGCGCCTACTGAGGCTGAGGCCCAGTGTGCTGTCTTGGCCCAGGCTGGCAAGGTGTATGCCGCCGCCAGTGAAGATATGGACACTCTTTGCTTCAACGCACCCATTTTGCTACGCCATCTTACCTTCAGCGAACAGCGCAAAGAGCCTATTCAGGAGATTCACCTGGAGAAAGTCCTCGAGGGCCTTAACATGGAGAGGAAGCAGGTATGTTGCGACACCCAGCTTGGCAGATACATTGGACTAACGTTGTATAGTTTGTGGATCTTTGTATCCTGCTCGGCTGTGATTACCTTGACCCAATTCCCAAGGTCGGCCCCAGCACTGCCTTGAAGCTGATCCGTGAGCATGGGTCACTGGAGAAGGTTGTCGAGGCGATGGAGAAAGATCCCAAGAAGAAGTACACTATTCCTGAGGACTGGCCTTATAAGGATGCTCGAGATTTATTTTTCGAGCCTGATGTGCGACAAGCCGACCACCCTGACTGCGATTTCAAGTGGGACAAGCCCGACATGGAAGGCCTTGTTCAGTTCCTCGTCACGGAGAAGGGATTCTCGGAAGATCGTGTTCGTAGTGGAGGTGCCCGACTGGAGAAGAACCTCAAGAGCTCTCAACAAGCTCGACTTGAGGGTTTCTTCAAGCCTGTACCCAAGACAGATGCTGAGAAGGCAGCACACAAGCGAAAGCTGGATGAAAAGAATGAAGAGAAGCGAAAGAAGGCTAAGCAGGAGAAGAAGGACAAGGCTGCTTCTAAAGCCAAGCCTCGAGGTACCAAGTGAAAGGATACATGGCATTTGGTATTCCAGGGAGATAAGGATCGGATATCTCGAAGGCTATGGAAAAGGGTTAACTACTTGCTGGGATCGGGAACGGAGTTTTGGCGTTGTGGAGTGGTATAGACCGCCTGGAGGCTTCTTATCCGGTGGCATTAACAGCACCACGACGGTTTTACAGGAATGATCTAGAGTCCGCATTCATGAACGGCCTCAAGGGGAAAGTCATGAAGCAGTGGAGTTAAAGGACTCCTTAGTACATGCTAAATCAACTTGAAATATTTCTGTTACTTAAGATTGACATCTTCTCACCTCTCCTACAAAGAGGTTTCAAATAACCTGTAAGACGGTGACCTTCAGACATATTGTTACAGGTATCATTGTGCGTATTCAGTGGCCTGCCAAAAGCTCAGTGTTCGGATGGTTTGTCGCTGTATTCTCAGGCGGCAGATGGTGATCTGATGTAGCTATATCACCGAATCAAGACGCTACTGGGGTGATATTCGGACTTTGGGCCCAGCCAGCCAAATAAGATGAATTTCCAACACATGCAAGTAAAATGCAGCAACAAAAGGGTCTTCTCCGCATGCTCTTTTCAGATGGCATGTCCGTTCCCCGTGGGGGTTTGTCCCCTTGTAAAGTTGGTTGGCGAGTCGTGAGCATTTACCTCGGACGGACGCCATATTTGGCAATGCTCGACCTCCGATTGGAGGGCGCATAGAAGCCTCGGCATCCTCCATCATGACATCAACGCATGCGCTAGAGTTTATTAGTAGCAGAAGCCATTGTCGTTAGTTTGCTGCGGCTCTTTCACATGTAAAATGAAGATAGCGAGGCGAATGTATGCACATGACCTTTGTCTCTCTCTACCATGACCGCATCGAGTAATGCCGTGAATGAGACGACTCATGACCTGAAGCGTCAAGTCTTCCCCAGAAAAAAAGATGATAACTAAGGTACCTAGAATATGGGGGTGGAGCTGAAGCACCAACATGTGATTGCAATGCTACCTATGCTTTTGCCGAAGCACGTTTTAAAAAAAGGTTCTATGAAAGGCTTATGATCCCTTCTTCCTCCTTCTTTTTCTCCCATATTGTCGTGTTGGCCTTTTCTTTTTGACTCTGTGATATATACCCTTTGACAGTTTTGATTATCCTTTCTCCATCTCCTCTCCTCTCATCATCAATACAAAGTCAACATGTCCAAAGTCTTTACCACAAGCGACGTTGCGTCGCACAAGAAGCCCGATGACTTGTACATCATCGTCGATGGCGATGTTTACGATGTGACAAAATTCCAAGACGACCACCCAGGTAGGTCAATCACATTACAGTCCTCGAATCTCACATCTGACGCGCAATAACTAGGTGGTAAGAAGATTCTCCAGCGCGTCGGCGGCAAGGACGCTTCCAAGCAATTCTGGAAGTACCACAACGAGGGCATCCTCAAGAAGTACAAGAAGCAGCTTCAGGTCGGATCCCTTGACTCCAAACCCGCGGCCCCCGAGCCTAAGCCTGAGGCCAATGCTGCTCCGGTGCCCGCGGCCCCTACACCCAAGGCCGTCAAGACTACACAGAAGGAGATTGCTGCCAAGGAGGAAGACGCCGAGGCTCTTGAGCCCTTCGGTGACCAGATTCCCTTTGCTGACCCTGCCTGGTACCAAAGTGTAGGTTTACCCCTGTTACCTTCCGTCAGCTCCTTGCTTACACGTCTTAGTACCATTCACCATACTTCAACGAATCTCATGCTGCTCTCCGCGCCGAGATCCGCGAATGGGTTGAGAAGGACATCGAGCCTTATGTCACCGACTGGGACGAGGCCAAGGAGGTCCCCGAGGAGATCTACAAGGAGATGGGTCGTCGCGGTTATCTCGCTGGTCTGCTCGGTGTCAAGTACCCAACCCAATATGTTCCTCAAGGGATCAAGTCTGTCCCTCCTGAGCAGTGGGATCTCTTCCACGAGATGATCATCACCGACGAGCTGTCCCGCACTGGCTCTGGTGGTTTCGTCTGGAACATCATTGGCGGTTTCGGTATTGGCTGCCCTCCTCTTATGAAATTCGGTAAGAAGGAGCTCAAGGACCGTATCATGCCTGGTATCCTCAGTGGTGAGAAGCGTATCTGCTTGGCTATCACCGAGCCTGATGCTGGTAGTGATGTCGCCAACCTGACCTGCGAGGCTAAGCTGAGCGAGGATGGCAAGCACTACATCGTCAATGGTGAGAAGAAGTGGATTACCAACGGTATCTGGGCCGACTACTTCACCGTCGCTGTGCGAACTGGAGAGGCTGGTATGAACGGTGTGTCTCTGCTCCTCATTGAGCGTGGCGAGGGTGTTTCCACTCGACGCATGCCTTGCCAAGGTGTCCTGTCTTCAGGAACAACATACATCACCTTCGAAGATGTCAAGGTTCCCGTTGAGAACTTGCTCGGCAAGCAGAACCAGGGTTTCAAGGTCATCATGACCAACTTCAATCACGAGCGTATGGGTATTATCATCCAGTCCCTCCGATTCTCTCGTGTCTGCTACGAGGAGTCCGTCAAGTACGGTAGCAAGCGACGCACATTCGGCAAGAAGCTTATTGACCACCCTGTTATCCGCATGAAGCTCGCTCACATGGCTCGTCAAATCGAGGCCTCATACAACTGGCTCGAGAACCTCATCTACCAGTGCGAGCGCATGGGTGAGACAGAGGCTATGCTTCGACTCGGCGGCCCTATTGCTGGTCTCAAGGCACAGTCTACCCTCACATTTGAGTTCTGTGCCCGAGAAGCTAGTCAAATTTTTGGTGGTCTGAGTTACTCTCGAGGAGGCCAGGGTGCCAAGGTCGAGCGACTGTACCGTGATGTGCGAGCATATGCCATCCCTGGCGGTAGTGAGGAGATTATGCTTGATCTTAGCATGAGGCAGAGTCTGAGAGTTGCAAAGGCCGTGGGTATGAAGCTGTAAAAGCCAGAGTTAAGATCATTTGTATATATGTATATTGCACTACCTTGGAGTTACTTATTTGGCTAAGGCCTTGGTCTAGATGTCAGGCCGAGTAGAGCGAAGAATGAATACCAGTTTTTACACAATTCCATGATGAATGATGAACGAATGGCTTGCGTGAATTGGGAATTCCTCCAGCGGTTATTGGTCGTGCTGTTGTTTCCATGTGATCGAGAGATCGTGATAGGTAGTGTGCCTAGCATCGAGTAACGTGGAGTAACGCTACCTTTCTTGACCTGGAACGTGGATTGATAGATGAACGATAAGAAATTAACTTCAGAGGTACATATTCCCTCAAAAGATACGCAGAAATCAACTGTCTTTTCCCAATTGAAGAACTCAACCCCAGACTGCAGTACAAGGTGTGCCTGGCTTGTTAAATCGTTAGAGCTGGCCCCTGCTTAGAGCTCGAGGTATCATGCGTCCTCATTGAAACTCCGTTGATTTTCATCTCTCGTGTCATTTTCATCACCACAAAAGCCTCGGAATCTCCCACCGAGAGTCGCTCAACTCCAAACAAACACTTGGCTGATCCCAGAATACAATAGACTAGATCAATTTAGCAAAAGCTCATTCTCATCCATCTCAGCAAACGATAAAAACGGGCTGCCCCGCTTACACGTGACCAAAAACTGCAGGGCCTTCCGCAATGAGGCACACACCATCGTCACCTTCACCTTCAAACTCCAAGACTGAGCCTACTTTCTACTCTATTTCTTCCCTCCACCAAGAATCCAACCACACCTTTAAACACCCCACGACAACAAAGAAATCTCTCCACACGATATCGACCTCGCGTTTTCAACTAACTAAAGCACTTTCATCCCTGAGTCTTGTCTCTCAGGTAGTTCGCGCACCGATTTTCTTCCGACCTCTCTCCACACAAACCAACAACGCCTTGCAGCTCCTCACCTGCTGCCCCCCTCCCGCGCCCCGATCCCACGAGAGGCCGACCTCTGTGCTGTTTTGCATATAATACCTCGCCCTTTTACTTTCTTTCGATCCGTAGACGGATCCTATACACGCAATGGCGGATCAGCTAGCAGACAAGCTGAAATCCACCCAACTCAGGTCCGCTGCGCCGCCCTAGCGGCCCTTGTGAGCTTGGACTAACTCGAGCAGTGACGGTGCTCCCGCCGCGAGTGACGAGTGGAAGAAGAATCTGAACCTCCCCGCAAAGGATAACCGACAACAAACAGAGGTACATGCCGCAATCATGACTTTCTCGGCGCACCCCCAGAGGCTAACCTTTGTCCCCAGGATGTTACAAACACAAAGGGCCTCGAGTTCGAGAACTTTGCCCTCAAGCGAGATCTACTTATGGGAATTTTTGAAGCAGGATTTGAGAAGCCTTCACCAATTCAAGAGGAAGCCATACCCGTCGCATTAACTGGCCGAGATATTCTTGCACGAGCAAAGAACGGCACTGGCAAGACAGCTGCCTTTGTCATCCCTACCTTGGAACGCATCAACCCCAAGGTTTCCAAGATTCAATGTCTTATCCTTGTCCCCACACGTGAGCTTGCCATGCAGACCTCACAAGTCTGCAAGACCCTCGGCAAGCACCTCGGCATTAATGTTATGGTTACGACTGGTGGTACCGGTCTTCGAGATGACATTATTCGTCTGCAGGATCCCGTCCATATTGTGGTTGGTACCCCAGGCCGAATTCTTGATCTCGCTGGCAAGAATGTTGCCGACCTTAGCGAATGCCCCATGTTCATTATGGACGAAGCCGATAAGCTTCTATCCATTGAGTTTACTCCTGTTATCGAGCAGCTCTTGCAATTTCACCCCAAGGACCGACAAGTCATGCTTTTCTCAGCTACATTCCCTCTGTCCGTCAAGGACTTTTCCGATAAGAACATGGTCAGCCCCTATGAGATCAACCTGATGGACGAGCTCACTCTGAGGGGTATCACTCAATACTACGCCTTTGTTGAAGAGAAGCAGAAGGTCCACTGTTTAAACACCCTCTTCTCCAAGCTCCAAATTAACCAGTCGATTATCTTCTGTAATTCCACTAACCGAGTCGAACTTCTGGCTAAGAAGATTACCGAACTTGGATACTCCTGCTTCTACAGTCATGCTAAGATGCAGCAACATGCACGAAACCGTGTTTTCCACGACTTTCGCAACGGTGTGTGCCGAAACTTGGTCTGTTCTGATCTCCTCACCCGTGGTATCGACATCCAGGCTGTCAACGTTGTCATCAACTTTGATTTCCCCAAGAATGCCGAGACCTATCTTCATCGCATTGGTCGATCTGGTCGTTATGGCCACCTTGGTCTGGCTATCAACCTGATCAACTGGGACGACCGCTTCAACCTCTACAACATTGAGCGGGATCTTGGCACTGAGATCCAGCCTATCCCCGCCAGCATCGACAAGAGTCTCTATGTCTACGAGAACCCTGAGTCGATTCCCCGACCCATCTCCAACATGCAAAGGGGACAACTACCTGCTGCACAGGGTCAGCAGCAACCCCAAACTCAACAACCTCAGCAATACCAACAGCCTCAGCAGATGCAGCAGGCTGGTCTGCCTCAACAAGGCCAGGGTAATTGGCAGAGCCAAAACCCTCAGCACGGCAACCCGCACTATAACAACGGCGGGCGCGGTCGTGGACGAGGCCGCGGGTATCGTGGCCGTGGTGGCCAAGGCGCAGGCGGTCGAGGTCGCGGCCCGCCCCGCGATGCCCAATCCTAATATCGTATATACTCATGCATGGCGTTAGGTAGGGGAGACAGGGGTTTAAGGATGACTTTAAGATGATTTTCTTTTTTGTACTGGGTTGTGATTTCAATGTTGGATTGTACATTATTCGCATATTTTTCCGCGAATGGATGGGACGGCGAACGGCCTGCACTGCCGATGGATTACGACTCCTTCGACACTTTCACAAAGGGTTTCTATGCAAAAACCCAACACATTAGCGAGCCCCGACTCATTTGGCTCACGCATTCTTGGCATGGAGGCCCTGTTGGCTTCCTTTTTGCACGGATCTGTCAGTCGTATCATCACCATCGGCTTTGGCATTCTGTTTGATTTGGTTCATGATATCTACGGATGATGAAAAAGAGCGAGAAATGGAACTTCCAGGGAAAAGGTGTTCTTTGGGCATCGACCACGGTAGACATACCCGCTTTGGGGCTGGGCACAGTCAAATGGTGCGGGGAGAAAGGAAAGGAAGGAAGGGGTGTTTCTGAGGTTCGAGGCGTTCGAGGCTCTTCACGCGGATGGCGTTGCCCTCGGTTTGTATTTGAGGGCTGCAATTTCTGTAGCTGACTTGCGATTTGAACGGCACCTCGGCGGAGCGAGCGCACGGGGGATATGATACCCTTACGACAAATCTACGTTGGATGAGCGGATCTCATGAGTTGAGGCAAACTCTGCTAGACGTATTGGTGGATTCGAAAGGGCTCTATGAGGCCCACGGGTAACATCATTACATTGATCTTGCTCTCTCTCCCTCTCCTATCACGGACAAGATGCAGTCTTTGCTCGAACACGGCTTCTCGCGACAAGACTGAGGGTTGAGACAGTGAGATGACTGCTATTGAGCAGCACCAATGAAACCATGAAAGTAGAAAAACAAGAAAAAAACAACTTTTGGGAGGGGAAACTGAATGGGCTGGATGACTTTCGTACCGGCTCGGCGCGTGCCGCTGTATGGACGGATTTTGCGTTCTGCAACGACGTAGCTGGGGCTGGTGAGGCAGATAGTTTATTTGAGAAAAATCGTGGGATTTCCCACTTTCCTCTCTTACAGATGACTCTTGAGTTGTGTGATAACCTGTGATGGTGAACTTATTGGGAGAATTAGCGTGCTCGATCATAGGGGGCAAAAATGATTCAGATGTAGTTCGATTTTAACAGATCAGAAACCATCAGTACGCCAAGCTCCTGTTTAAGGTTCACGTTTAAGTTTGAGAGGACATCTGGATGTAGTAATTGGGGTTGTTGAAAGAGTCAAGTTGGGAAGTTGTCGTGAAACGTGCATCTGGAAGAGGATCGTGAAGCAAAGCGAATGAGTCAGCACTGGAATGCGATCTGACAAAAACCAAGGACAGGGTTTATAGGGCTTTTACGTATCTGATCAGCAAAGGCGCGTTAGTTAGCACTAGACTACACATGTTCCTGAAAATCACAGCCCTCCTTTTTATTTCCAGAGAGAAGGCCAAGAGAGTTGAGTTAGCTGTGCTTGAAAGGATTCATGAAGGATTGCGTAGACAGTGGATCCTTTACATCTGTCACGTCACGGTTGCTCGCATTCTTCGCCAACCCCGAGAAGGGCCGTGCTCTGTGAGTGGCTTGGCAGGGGTAGGGAGACAAATGTTATTGCAGAGGAAGAGGCAGCCAAGAGTATAAGAGATGTTATGGAGAATGAAGAGCTTGTTTAGATATTGGGGTTGATATGTTGTAAGATGATGAGTTTGGCTCTCTCGTGACGAGTTTGATACTGAAGATGAGAATCAGTTGTGAGTGTAGCATGATAACCTAAGTCATATAATGTATAACGAAGCTCTCCATGTGTTACAGAAAACGCACATGCCCATGATACGAGCTTTGAGTGACAGCTTAGGGTATTCACACGTTCTTGAGAGTAAGACTCCTTCACAGCCAACATGACCCTAATGAACATTTACAAGACTAAAGATCATAGTATTGCTCTCACAGAAACATATCGGATGTTAAAGCCGCGGGATTATGACAGTATGGACGGATGTTGGATGGTAGATCAGCCGCATGAACAACACCGCAGCCATGACGGAATGTGCTAGCTAGCGGTGAAGACAAAAAACAAGGGACAGGAACAAATGTCTTGGGACTTGGAACATGAGAGAATGGCGCCGATCTTGCAAATCGACATATCAGCCGAAACGACGATCAGTTGCCATTAGTTGAATGGTGTGTCTGTGTGTTTAGTTTGAAGAAACACTACCAACAAGATATGTTGCCACTTACAATCATTCTCACTATTTCATATTCAAGTTGAGCTGAAGAGTAAATAGATTAGTCCTTGGGTAGCTTGGTCTTCATATCCACGACAACGAGATTGAAAGAGATGGGGGAGACCAGGAGAGTGGATCTTGACCCCGTGGCTGTGTTAACGGTGCCTGGGCTAGGAGAGGAAAGAAAACTCAGGACCCTGACCCTAAGTGATAAAAATATTAGGTAAATCTAGCCTAAGCTTAGGGGACTATTTGCCAAGTTTATTTTGACATCCTATATTGAGGTTCGGTGTTTTCTTGCCCCCTGAGGCTGGGGTGATTGATGTTGACGGGATCCAATGGCTGCAGATGACTTACAAGGTTCTTTAATAGCCAGTAACAGGCAGTCGGAGCCTTTAAAGCATCCGAACAATATTGAAATCGGATCAGCTGAATCAACATCAAGTTACTGAAGCTGTTTTCTACGTTCTGCATAACAGAGGAAGAGTCAACGCTTGAAGACCACAAGTTTCATGTTGAAGAGACATGAGTCGAGATATAACTCGTTACCCACTGTTGGACTTCTGAGGCAAACTTAGGATGAGACGGGCACTGATTGATGCTTCATGACAAGGATGACACTGAATAGGGAGATCGTATTGAATCATGGAGAAAGCCTGGGCTATAATGCTGCTGTACGGAGTGCTGCACTGTAAAGTTGGCTGCGCTCTCATGTTAACAACCCTTTGGCGAGATAAGGAGGATGATTATGGCCACAGATCGTCAAATCTGACAACACCACAACCGACCGGCACTTCTAATGGCATCTTAAATTGTGTCAATGGCGTGTATCTTTTCTCTAACCCGTACCGTACCTCTCAAAACACCACTGTACAAGAGCTAGACGCCAATATTGCAAGCCACCGATAAATAGTAGCAGCGGCATCAGACGGACGGGAGACGGGTTTCCAGGGCCGTCTGCCAAGCCCCAAGCCAAGCCCATCTGGCGTGGGACCTACCAGTATGCCACGCAAACCCTCTCCTTTCAGCGGTCCACACAGCCCAGTTGCATTGCTTCAGTGGGTGGAGTGCACTGAAAGATAGCCCTGAAAACGCTGTGCCCAGTAAAACAGAGCCTGAGGTGTCACATCATCCACCAATCCTCACATCTCATATCAGCCGGGATCCCGGGTGGCCCCCCCTCCATCCTTTATCCCATTGGGTACCACCTCCTCCCCCCTTCTTCCTTACAGGACACACAGAGACGCCTCATTTCCAGTTTTAGGTACAGGCCAGGCAAGGCAGGAAGGAGCTGCTGCAACTGCAACTGCAACTGCAACTGCTGGAAGAACAAGCCCAGGCCCCCGTCACTTTTTCCCACCCGGATTTCTCCCAGCCTCACCACCATCAGCCAACACTAGGTACACTACACCATCCATCCTCCGTCTCTCTTCTCCGTCTCCGTCGCTCACTCACCTCCCACCCAGAAATCGATCTAATTCGGCACCACATTAATTGGGAATTCGATACACGAAACCGCTTCCCATCGCAATCATCTTCATACAACTCCCGTAGCCCTTTTAATCTACAGCTTCAACTTCGCCTGGGCTTTTGCTTCCCCCCCTCGACTTTTCACCCCAGCGTGGTGTCCCTGCCCTGCCCATTGGTCGACCCGCCAAGCATCCCCCCGTGCGCCCAGCCAGCAAGGCCCTCGAACCAATTTCCCTCTCTCGTCTCTACCGCCCATTGTCCACCAGCAACGTTAATACTCATCCCAGAGTTAGTGAGAACGAACCACTGCGACTGGAAGCCAAGTGATTGCAGAGCCCGACGACGTCTCGACGATATTATCACATCCACAACCCCCGATTTAGGCTCGAAATAGCATCACTTCACCTAGTAGCATCTACCGCGTCAGCACTCGCTGGTCTTGGCCTCCAGCGAGTTCTTCACATTCCCGCTCGAAATGCCATCGTTTCTCTCCGATCAGGACAATTCCACAATCTTTAGCAATAATCCCGATATCCTCAACCTTGATCCCACGAACCAGTTCGGTTTCGTAAACAAGGAGAGGGTGAATGGGGGTTCTATCCGCCACACCCGATCCGATACGATCAATGAGAGCTTTGACGAGAGCTCAATTTCCTCTACGCACGCGTCCGACGTCTCCGACTCAACACCGGCGCCTATGAATGGCAACAGTAACAGCACGCGGCCCACGAGCATGAGCTCCAATTCCAACGGCATGTCCGCCACGGCTACTCACACCCAACAAGACGATGTAAATGGAGTCGGCAAGTTTGGGCAGCAGCCCATGCCTAATGGCACAGCGAACCTAGTCGACCGTACGCGCCAACACTCATCCGATACCAATGGCATCAATTCCAACACAGCCTCTACCAATAATCATCAACAAAACAACATACTTGCAAAGCCCTTACCTTCGGAACCCCAAACGACAGAGGGAACCTCTGAGAAACCCCCAAGCAGGAGCTTTGATGGAAACCACACACTCTCACTTTCTCCATTCCCTGTAGAGCCGCGCGGTTCTCAGTCACAAACTGCTCTCTCGGCGAATAATAATACGAACAACGATGCGGCGCAGGCACTGCACCCTCGCACAAATGGTACACATCGATTGTCATCACCACCAATCTATAACCCGTCAAGCGCAGCAGCCTCATCAACAGGACACTTACAAGCACCCCCTGGTCTCAAGCAACGGCATACCCTCGATGTACCAAAATACGTGCCTGGGCGTGGTTCAAAAGACGGAATGGACACAGCTCAAGCTAGTGGCCGCTTCTCCCCTACTAATGCTGGAAGCTCAAGTGGCCGACGACCCTCGTTGAGTATGGGTAGAAGGCCAACTCGATCAATGCAGTCAGATGGACCACGGGATGAGATTGTACCAGATGAGGATGCTCTTCGTTGGGCAGAGGCATTGCGACAAAAGAGAGCTAGCAAGAGGAGGAGGAAGGAGGAGGAGGATGACGATCGTGTTCTTGTTGGTACCAAGGTTGACGAGAATCACGCCAACTGGGAGACGGCCTACAACATGCTTACAGGTATTCGTGTTTCGGTTTCGAGGACGAATGCCAAGCTCGACCGAGAGTTGACAGATGCCGATTTTGAGACTAAGCAGAAGTCGACATTTGACATCGCCGGTAACGAGTTGGTGCCGTCTGCCAAGTATGATTTCAAGTTCAAGGACTACGCTCCCTGGGTTTTTCGTCGCCTCCGAGCTCTCTTCCGCCTGGACCCTGCCGATTATCTGATGTCGCTCACGGGCAAGTATATTCTTTCTGAGCTGGGATCCCCTGGCAAGAGCGGAAGTTTCTTTTACTTCTCACGGGATTATAAGTACATCATCAAGACCATCCACCATGCTGAACATAAGTTTCTTCGCAAAATCCTTAAAGAATACTACCAGCATGTTAAAGATAACCCCAACATGCTTCTTTCGCAGTTTTACGGCCTCCACCGAGTCAAGATGCCATATGGAAAAAAGATTCACTTTGTTGTGATGAACAACCTCTTCCCCCCACACCGAGATATCCACACCACTTTCGATCTGAAGGGCTCTACTATTGGTCGAGACTATAGGGAAGAGGATTTGGAGAAAAATCCCAGGGCGACTCTCAAGGATCTCAACTGGCTGAGGCGACAGCGGAGCCTTGAGTTGGGTATTCAGAAGAAGCGCATGTTCCTTGAGCAACTACAACGAGATGTTGCTCTCCTGAAGAGACTTAAGATCATGGACTACTCACTACTGGTTGGCATACATGATGTCTCTCGAGGGAATGAAGAGAACCTTCGTGACAAGACACTGCAAGTTTTCAACCCTGGTGGTGAGAAGTCTCCCGACGACGAGCCCAACTCGGTCCTCCTTCGCACACCATCCAAATTAGAAAACCAACGTAAGGCTAGGGAACTGAGACAGATGATTCGCCAGGAGCGACCAGTACCCATGGGCCAGTCAGCAAACAAGATGCCTGATGAGTTGCAAGAAGGCCAACATCGACCTGGATGGGTATTTGGACAGGATGACGGTGGTTTTAGGGCGACCCACGAAGATAACACTCCAGGAGATGAAATTTACTATCTCGGAGTCATCGACTGTCTCACTCACGTAAGTACTGCACCAAGGCTGAACCCGACGACAACTGACATGATTTAGTATGGAATCATCAAGAAGATTGAGCACTTCTGGAAGGGCTTATCTAGTGACAAAACTCAAATCTCAGCACTACCACCTGATCAGTATGGTGACCGGTTCTACCATTTCATCGAGGGTGTCACCATGTCCACCGAAGAGGCCCACAGGGAGGCCGAAAGGAGACACCAGGAAATGATCGAATCTCAACGTTCAGAAAACAGGGTGTCAAGCTGGAATTCTCGCCGCAGGTCGTCTCAGGCCGTTCCACCGATGCCAACCCATGTGCCACCTCCACCACCTGGCCCACGATCTCCGGAAGCTCAGGAAACGCTCGAACGGGCTAATAAGGAGGCCGAGCGCTCTGAGAGGCATGGACATACCGAGAACCAGGTTCCAGACCGAGTCTTGACTACCGGCACTTCCAGGGACAATCGCGATTCTTTGCAGCATGAGCCTATCTTGCCCGTGGTGCAGGAGGCAGGTGAAAATGGCCGCGACGACACCGAGGCCAAGCCTCCGAGAACCTCCAAAGACCTCAACAAGAGCCTACCTCCGACGAGAGCACCGCCCCCAACTCCTCCCAAATCAGGATATGCTGGACCCGGAAGCGCAGATAGTGGCTACGCGGGTCTGAGCAATGGCACAGGTCCCGTCAATCAAGGACAGAGAGTGAGCATCGATAGTCTCAACAAGGAGCTGCCGCCATTACCAAGGAAGGATGGGACAGACGACAATGGAGTACGACTGGTAGCTTAGGTTGCGACCAAGGTCAAACCAAGGAGTCACTTGCAGGTTTGTCGCGGAGGACAGAGATGGATTCACGATTAAGAAAGCGAACGACGCAGATACATACACAAGGTTGACGAGCGACGGAACCATCGCCAACCACCAATGATGCATTAGAAGAGCGAGACACCTGGCGACACCCCTTTATTCATATTCTTATCATACTCTTATGCTGGGCCATTCCTTGACCAGCCTTGCACTATTTCCTTATTGTTATCCTGTCAATCAACATCTTTGGCATACTGGACTCGGCCTCGGCCTATGAAAGCAAGTTTCTATTTCAGTCACATTTTCCTTTGTCAGCCACGAAGCAGAGAAGCACTCGGAAAGGTGGTGGGGTGGGTGAGCTGTCCGTATCGCCAGGTTCAAGGGCGGTCGGTGTCTCCGGAGCGAGTGCAGATATGGTTCCTTTTATCAAAAAAAGAAGAAGATATGGATGATACCACCACGCTTAGCACGCTACAGTCTGTTTTTTTTATTCACTTTTCTTCTGGTCGTTAATCAATTCTTTGTTGACTGGCCCCCTTTTCACATGATATCTCGTTTTTGTCATATACTTATTGTCCTCTCTTGGGTTTTCATCAGCTGGCAGGGCTTGCACAGGCAGCGGCTTAGGTAGTAGGAATAGATAGATTTGGTAGGATAAAGACTCGAGTTGGCTCATTGGGAGGAATGGGCATGGTGTGGTACAGTGAGTGCAATTGCAGTTGTGATTGTAACTTTTGGGGTGTGAGTTGGTGGTATTGTGGTAGTTTACAGTGATATAATACAAATATGTATAACAAGTACTCGCCTCTTGTGAAGCCTTTTTCCTTTTCCGTGTCCGTCCGTTGTCTTATTCATCCATCGTCGTATTGCTCCAGGTCATTTCACTTCTTCTTGTCCAACATGGCCTGAATATCGCCTACGCCCTTGCCCTTCTCCCCAGCACCACCCTCTGGCGCAAAGCTCGTCGTGACCGTCATCTCCTGTGCACCCTGTGCTCTCAACTCATCCAGGCGTCGCTTCTTCTGAATATCGGCAACCCTCCACTGCTTGAAGTACTTGACCCAAGCAGCTGCACAGTCCCTCTCGAAGTCCGCCGTCTCAACTGGACAAGCCTTCTTTGTCGCTGATGGATCCTTGGTGGCGTCGACGATGTTGTGGGCGTCTAGACAGTTGAAGTAGGCATCGCGGGCGGCCCAGCAGATCTTGCGCTCTTGACGGTTTGGTATCGCGTCGCCAGAGCGAATGGCGTCAGCGCGGGATTCGCTTGAGAATGGCCAGAAACCCATTGTGTGTTTGTTATTTTTTGTGGTTTTTATCGCGAGAGAGTTAATTGGTGATGGTGATGAGGGCGGGACACACGGAGTACAAAATCTCATGAGCCGTGTATCTTCAAGTACTAAAGCTGTGGTTACGTTATGACGAGCAGTAGCGGCAGAAAAAAGAGGGCGGTGAGACCGAAGTGGCTTAGTGGATAGAGCACAAGCCACGTTTCAGGGTAGCTGTGCTTGCCAGGCTTGCTTTGTGTGGCTGATGCACTTTAATCTGTCCTTTGATTGTCCTTTACTTCCCTTGCTTCAAGCAACTCGACTTATTCCCTGCATTCAACTTTTCTTCTCTCCTTTACTTTTTCTTTGTCTTCGTTGATCCTCAGCTTCTGTTGAGCCCTACTTTCGATAATCAAGCTTCAAGAGATCAGAAAAAGCTGGGAATACAAGGTTCATTGCGCTAAAGCCGAAAGCTCAAAGAAGACATCACAAGACCCTCACGAGACATGCCCCTTCGATGACCGACGACTCCTGCACCCTCTACACTTGGCCTCTTACAACAACTTGACGCAAAACCACAAAATGCCACGACGCCGTAAACCTCCGCGCGCAGGCGCCCTCGCAGAGCTTGCGCCCCTAAAAATCGCAGGCCAGATCGCGACGCTACAGGCGATATACTACTTCGCTGCCCTGGTTCTGATTGTCTTTACGGCGCTTGTCTCTGGCTCTGGGTTTAGCTGGACGCTTGTATTTGGATGGGAAGGGCTGAGAGGAGATACCACGCATGGATGGCTCATGGCATTTGTGTTCCTGTTAGACGGCGGGTTGATTATGTGAGTTTTACTGCTTGAATAACAGAAGCTCCCCTATCGTTCCATTACTAACATATTATAGTCCTATCGCAATAGTCGCCCTCATCGCTCGCTCCAAACTCGTACCCGATTTCGCATTGACCGTTCACTTTCTCAACCTCGTAATCGCATCCCTTTATAGCGGCCACATCCCCCGCCACGGAGCCTGGTGGTTCACCATGCTTGTCTCATCCGGGCTATGTATTGGTGTCGGAACTTGGGGCTGTCAATACCGCGAGCTACAGCCTGTCTTCTTCGGCGGTCGTCCCATTCTCCCAGCTACAGGAGCTGAAGGTGCAGCGCCGCAACCTCCTCCTGTTGATGAGGAGATGGGTATTGCTGTGAGAGGAAGGGGGCCGGACGGTGGAGGAGAGTATGAGATGGCGCCTATGCAGCCTGTAAGATGAAAATTGGGGTTGGGGTCCTTGGATATGGTTGAATAGACTTGCATTGCTAGGCGTTTGGGCGCTCTTTACACCGTTTATGAACGTTAATTTGGAAGAGCTTTGATCAGGGTCCGTTCAGACCGAGTGATACGTCAATATAACGAACAGATCACATAAAGATTCATAGATGTATGTACCTGGAATCGACATCGTGACTTATCATGGTATGCTTCAGTCCTTTACTTGTTCGCCAAAATTACAGTCCAAGCCATAAACACCGAAGGCAAAATGGAGAAGAAGTGGCTTTGATGCCTTTGATGAATCTATCTCAACCTCCATCCTCTGCAATCTCCAACCTCGTTGTGGCTCGTTGTAACCAAATTCATTCCCCATAGAGAATACACCTTTGTCTTATCTTGCTTGTCCTTCTTTCTTCAGTAGAGTACAAAAACCAGCGCATCCCATTGATTACGCCCATTCCATTTCTTTTCTTCGCCCCCAATTTCTTCTGTGACCATTCATGGACGTTCGTTCTATGCACCAGCCACAACCGCCAAGTTATCGTATATCATCTTACGCACCTCGTAGAAAGTGCTTCTTCTTGCAGTCGGCATACCGACGCTCTCTACCTCGACGCGTCCTGCCGAGGTCTTGCGGACTGCCACGGTACCGTCGACAACTAGGGTACCCTCACCACGGAATTCAGCTGCATGGCCAGCAGATTGCATGGCACGACGGAGGTCAGCAAGACGTAGATCACCAACGTGTAGTGGCTGAGCTGCTGAGCGGACAGCGGAGATGAGGTTCGCCGGTAGAACGTCGAG
Organism: Fusarium pseudoanthophilum; assembly: GCA_013395995.1. NCBI lineage: Eukaryota > Fungi > Ascomycota > Sordariomycetes > Hypocreales > Nectriaceae > Fusarium > Fusarium pseudoanthophilum. The sequence continues at coordinate 14,777 of JAAOAR010000037.1, read as the reverse complement.
AACTGGTGTGGCTGAGGGGATGTCCGCGGCCATGTTGGTGAGTGTTGTTGAGGGGGCTTCCTCCGTCTTCTGGCGCTTGTTGGCAGCATCTTCGTCTGCTGCGGCAGCTTCGTTCAGATGTGTGGCAAGAAGCTGTCCGGTGATAGTAACAATGCCCAGACCACGTACGTTCTGCCACTTGATCTTTCTGACAAGAGGATCAGCGAGCTTGACTACCCATGCGTTGGTATCGACACTGGCATCAACGACAACCCCAACCTTGGGAGTGTATACGTCAACGGAACGCTCACTGCCTGCATCCGCGTTGCCACTATCTCCGCCCAATGCTCGACGGCAGTCTTCAGCCAGAGAAAGTGTCTCATCTCGTTCACCGCCAACAAGAATGAGCTTTCGTGGCTGGATTAGGGGAATCAGCATGTTAAGACTTCGCTTGTCATGCAGACCACTAAAGTCAACGAATGCAATGCGCATGTTGGTCTGGACAGTTTCGGTCTGATATGTGAGTTTGCATGGCCCCGTGGGCTCCTCTGTCTCGATATCCTCGACACTATCGAGCTCATCAGGCACGAAGCCGTCATGGTCACCAGCTGCAGCCTCTTCTCCGTCGGCAGAACCAGCCCGCATATTCTGATGCCGCTTAACACCGGCCCCAGTCTTTGCAAAATCGTCCCATCTTCGTTTCTTGCCGAGCTTATCGTCAGCAGCCTCCATGCTAGTGTTGTCCTGTCCTTCTTCCTCTTTCTCCTCAGCACGGAGGTAATCTTCGGGTCGAATGAGCTCGCCAAAGTCGTCTTGGCGCTTTCTTCGGATAGTGATAGGGAACGTCCTCTCTCGACCCTTCTTCCCCCGAGAGTCGAAATCGTATACGCCCTTCTTCTTGATGAGCACGTTGATACCGAGATCCTCATCTTTAAGGACAACATTCTTGCGGCCAGCTTGGGCGATAGCAGTCGAGACATTGAGGGCTTTGCCCTGTTGTTCTCCATCTTCATCTTCTGAATCGGAAGATGATTCAGATGAAGCATCGTCAACGACATCTGCTGTGGCCTCGAGTCCAGCTGCACCTCCGCTCTGCTGAGTAGCCTGAAGCTGTCTTTGAGTCGCAAGCCATTGTTGATATAGCGCCAATTCGTCACCTTCTAGCGCATGACGTTGGGCCTCGCGGATCTCCAACTCCCGTCCACCAGCATAAACAAACTCAAGATTCTCTCCATTTGCGTTTTGTTCCACCGACACACCATCCTTGCGCTCCTTCCACCAATCCCATAGTGTTCGTGCAATAGATGGCTTGTCTGTCTTTGATAGGCCCGGCTTATCTGTTAGAATGACCAGGTTTCTCGAGTCTCGTGCCAATCCCTTGATCAGATCCTTGGAGAAACCCCACTCGATACTGCTATCACTGGCCAGAATGACACGGCCTTCTGTCGATACATTGTCGGGGTTCTGACTTAAAAGTCGTGCGATCTGGGCTTTGCGCTCGAGTAGTCGTAGATATTTAAAGTCGAATGGTCCACCTTCCTTCTTATCGTTTGCACCGTTGACCTTTCGTTGACCCTCAGCAAAGGCCTCAAACTCTTGAACGATGCTATCGTCCATCCACTCGAGCATACTTCGGGCGTATCGCATCGTGCTTGACATGTTGCGCCCAGCCAAGTATAGCTTGGCTGTCTTGAGGACGCTATTATCAGAAGCAGCATCGGTCCTCCAGGCATGTTCCAGGAGGTATGAGAGCTCTAGGACTCGAGCACTTGAATCCACAGGGATAAGAACAGTTCCCCCTCGTGTCACGCAAGCCTTGATAGTGTCGACCAGCTGCTCGTCTCGCTTTGCGCGACCTCCAGTCTGTGCAGTTCGGTCTGCGCCACGACTGCTACAGATCAGTGCAGTTGGTTTTCGCAGTTGCTCAATGACCTCAGCGCCACCGCCTCCAGCACCTCCCAGCCAAGCTGCTCCAGCAAAGACATTTTCACGTGCCTGATTCCAGTCCACAGCATACACAATAGATTCTAGGCCGTGCTGAATGTGCCATATCGTGCCTCCGAGGGTATGTCCAGAGTTGTAGGCGGTGATAGTCAAGCCATTAAGAGGCGGTGAAAATGGCGAGGGAAGAGGCTGGTGCGGTTGTGAGTATTTTAGCGGTTGGATAAGGGAGAAGTATCGTGCAATCTCTTCGTTCGTAGGAGATTGTAGTAGTAAGTTCTGCGCAGTCGTCGCAGTCTGTGTCAGCGAGTATGCGCTCTCGGTAAGCGAACTCTGAGGAATCGTCGTCGCCGCGGCTGGACTCGATGTGTAGAGGTCTTGAATGAGGGTGCGACCAAGGTCAATGACTGGTCGTGTCGCATACACAGGGATGCGCGTGAACTGTGGAATGTTCTTGCAGCAATGAGCGTAGGCAGCAAGATGGGAAGCCGTCGCATGTGTAACAAGGATGAGCGAGAGAGTTGTTACTTGCCTATAGCGCATGATTGTTAGCCGTCGCCGTCACTATCAGATGCGCAGGGGGGGCATACTTCTCTATCTCTTTGAGCTTTTCAACATCAAAGGTCTCGTCCCATCCTAAATCTACCAGCACCTTGACTCCTCCATCGAGCTCAAGCAGCGATTGCGAAGCGGGCGAGTCTGAAAGAGCGCCCTGGAGCGGGCAAAAGGTGAACATGATGATATGGGCGCAAACGTGATTAAAGAAAGGATCAAGTCAAATCGAGGTGACAGTTTGGAGTAGAGTTGCTATATGGATTGTAACAGCATGGTTATCGTTAAATCAATCTTAGTCGAGTCGAGGATGATTGATTATCGAGATGGGAGTTTTTCAGCTATTGAATTGTCATTTCATTGTCCTCTATTGATGCGGACAAAGACAATCAATCGGTCGTCGCGAAGCTTGATTATTCTGCCCATTGATGCGCGTAGCGTAGCGTAGCACTTGCAGCAGCTGTCAAATCGGGTTCGGGCCGGTTAAACTATAGTCCGACTTACACGCGACATGCTACTGATTACGTCCATCCACGGATGAAATAAACTACCTAGGTAAGGTATTTTAAGGTATAACACAATGGCTGCTTGAATAACTCAAATGCGACTACAATGAATCTCCAGATCTATCTATGTTAGACAATCAAACATGTGAGGTCGTCAAGACTATTAACGATGCACAATATAACTGGCATGCAATGATAAGCTAATCAATACGAATAGCTTCACAATCAACATTACAATGAAAGGCCAGAAGGCTCAATACGAGCAGACCAATCTCAAGAGCCCAATTCGAGCCAATTTAAAAGACATGTCTCTCGTCCGTAAATAGCACTGTCAACTATCGTCAATAGCTTCATCCTCTAGCCACCCCTCCAGCCTCCAGGCCTCTAAATTACCGCCTATTTCCATCGCACCCCTACAGCGCTTATACGCAAACCCCAATTCTAGGCTTCGAGATAAAATTAAGGATTGCCTGGAGCTATCCGAGACCCTCTATTATTTTGGCTTAGCAGCATCATTTCTCTCTTCTTCCCCAGTTTCTCCCTTAGACTACGCGTTCTTTTTACGATCTGTACCACACCCTGCCCGGCATCTCGGCATCGTCAGGATGACGCGGCCCTGCACTACGCGCCGCCAAATAGCTAAAGACACGGATAAACGGGAATGTAGACGCTATCCTCCAACTGACAACAACCTTAAATCTACTGTAAATTTTACCTCATCGTGCCGTTGTGCCGCCCCTGACTTACACTGAACGCGTACGTACAACCAGCTTCGTCAGCCGGCCTGGTATTACGCCCTGGAACGAAACGTCAATCAAACATACAGAGACACGATGAATCAGGTGAAATGATGATGATGATGATGATGGTCAAGTTTGGTCAATATGCTTCTGACACTGTTCAGTAACTATGTACATGATTTGGTATTGCAATGGCACCCAAACACCACTGAACCATGGCTCTGCCTTGTATGACCCCTAAACACCGTTCCGTTCATACCTCTTCTCTTCCTTTCCCGGTCGTAAAAAAGCACGCTGAATGATCGCAGTCAACCCCCTTTGGTTGCTGCCCCGTAAAACATGAAGACGCCGTGACAATGCATATGATGGATAAACGCAACCCCTTGGCATGATAGCCTCTAACTAGGCTGATTTTGGCCTCCAATCCTCTTAAACGTCCCTGAAAACGGCTTCTTCGCTTTTTATCTAAAGGCAAAATTTGCGATCCAGCATTTTCAAGACTCTTGCGTCCTCACTGACACCGCCCTTCTCTAGACCACAGGCACCAGCCGCTCTAGGGCTGCTACTAGCGCTGCCAGGCTTGACGCTACCGCTTTCACTGGGTGCGGGAGTAGGGTGCAGAAGCGCTGAGAGACTGGCCTTGTTGGATGTGGTGGCAGGAGCTTCGGAATGAGAGCTGCGTGGGGGGCTGACGCTCATAGTGCGGCTAGGGGGGGTGCTGATGGCAGCGAGAGACGATCCTGGAGGGCCATTTGTGACAGCACCAAGACCCGGGAGCGCAACCTGATGAGTGCGCGAAGGTCCATTCACCATGGCGGCTGGAGCAGCTGCCTGCAAATGATGCTCTCGAGGCGAGTCGTGGGCTCTAGGGAGAGTAGGGTGTGAGTAGTGAGGAGATGTTGATTGATAGGTGGGCTTGGCGGGCAGAGGAGGAAGAGGAGCACGCTGCTGCTCATAAACAGGTGCCTGATGGTGGTAGTGTGGGTGAGGAAGACCTGGGTGGCCGGGGTGAGGTGGAAGCTGCTGAGGAACACCGTGGGAATAAGGAGCGGCGTAATGGCTATAAGGAGGAGTAGCGACGGGAGAAGGAGGCCATCCATAACCAGGCTGGCCATATGGAGCGTATGGTTGTTGACCATGCTGGGGAACCATGTAGGGAGGCTGTTGCATAGGCGCCCGTGTTAGAGCAGGTGTAGTGTTCGCCTCTCCCATACTTGACTCAGGATACATGCCCTTAACAGGCACTATGCCGCGCAGGCTGGGATCATTTGTTGGTTGTTGAAGCTCAGGCTGGCCAGGTTGAGGGCGAGAATAGTACGAGATAAGGTGAAGATGCTGGCCGGTTGAAGTAGTGATGCTGAAAGATTGCTTCATCAAGCCGTCCGCCTTATATCGGTATCCCTCAGGCTCCCCGTCATCAAGGTCCTCGTCGCTACCGCGTCCAGAGTCTGGGGTCTTTCCTCCACCTCGTCGGGTAGTGTTGAAACCACCACCTCGCTTGCCCTCCATCTCACGGTATGTCAGGAAGCTTCCCGACACTCGGCTGGCGCTCCATGACTTTCCATCAGTCCATCTCCTCATACCGGCTTCCCGCTCATCCCAAACAAAAACAGAACCAGATCGAATTGACTGTCTCTCCTTCTCTGAAAGTCGTCGTTGCACACGGGGCAGAATGCCTAATCGGCAAGCCTCGAATAATCTGATAGCATCGGCGGGTGTCCGCACATATCCGTGGTACGTTTCCATTGTGTAGGTGTGTAACGTGATGTGATGTTATGTGAAAGAGATATTCCGCACAAGGGCGGGAGGTTAAAAAGAAGTTTTGGGGGTGATGGATCCAGATCCAGTGTCCTGGGTAGGTTCTCAGCGTCTTTATAAATAAGGGCCTTGTGAGAACCAAGCAAGCTCTGGCTTGTTTGTACGCGGCACCCCACTAGATCAGATCGAGCCAGGGCGTGGGCGTGTGAAAGCCGAATGTGCGAAGGTGACTCCACAAGGGCTGAGGGTTGAGCGGAATTTTGTCCACGTATCCACCTGTGGAAGTGGACTCGTCCTTCGCTTTCTTGGCGTTCCTGAGAGCGATGGGGCTTATGAAAGTGTTTGTTTGGTCTTGGTAAGGTGACAAGGCTAAGTAGGTTTGTTAGTCTTGTGCCTGTATTGTATATGCGTGAAGCAGTAGACAGATGATATGATGTCTGAGTCAAGGTGTCAAGTATCTTGGTAGAGTAGTAGAGTGTATGCGAAGAGAGAAAAGGTTGCAAGGGGATAGAATCAAGATATGAGTTGCACACCGGTGATCATATATAATCCCCAAAACAAGGTCGTAAGGGAAACCACAACGCAACGGTACAGTGACACACTCCAAGCCCACATCCCAGGGGTTTGAGGCTCGACTCCCTGGCGGGAGTGCCGTCGGAGCCGATTAAGTGGATGATCCACTCGACTAAAATTTCCCTTAGATTGAGTATTTGCCGCTTGGCGATGTGCATCATGAACTCGTCGGATGTAGTAAGATGGACCAAGCAATCTCGCAGCTGCTCGACTTGACTTGACTCAACTCGAGCCAAGACCCAGCTTGCGATTCAGATCAGGACCACGCCATGAGAAGCAAGCACACAAGCACAAGAGTCGATTGCGGCTCTCAGGCGCCCCAGAGGAACCCGGTTTAGTGAACACAACGGTCCCACGAGTGCTTCCAGGACACTTGATCCATGCACCAAACCGCCTCACCTGGGAGGAATTGCGCCGGATGCACCGAGTACCAGAGGCATAGGAAAAAGACACAAGATCTGAGACGGAGACAAACATACCTATCAAGGAGTCTGTAGTTGCTCGAGAGCCACGGCTTGCTGCGTTTGTCGTCGAGTTGGTGAAACCGATGATTTGCTACAAGAAGCGAGCGAGCATGTAATGTCGGAGTGGAATGTCAAGTCAAGAAAGATTGTTAGAGAGAATTGTTGTTCTTGTTGTTCAGAAACAGGTCAGCAGGGTTTAATGAACCGTGTCCTCGGACAAGACGGGAAGACAGGGAGGGGCCAAGAGCAAGATAAGGTTGCAAAGGCAAGTCAGAAAAGGGAATCAGAGGCCTGGAGGCGTATGTAAAGTCGGTGGTGGATAACTCGGCGACGACATGGCCGGGAGTGTGGAGAAGCACGGAGGACGGCAAAGAAGGAGGGTGTGAAGAAGTCAAGGGGATGGTGTGTAGGTAGATAGATGGATGGGCACTGCCTAGGGGTGAGATTGAGAGCGTCTAAGACTCGTCTAAGCTTAGGTTGGTCAGGACAAGCTTTTGAAGCTGGCCCACCACCAAGGGGCTTTAGGGAAAGATGACGATGCAGGGCCAGGGCAGGGTCGGGTCCAGAAAGGGCATGATAGGCGTGAGAAGGAGGGAAATGCATGACAGATCACGGCTATCGGATCAGTAGTGGGAGGTTGTAGCATGGGCACAGGAATGAGGTATCCGTGGATGTGGATGGAGGAACTTGTGGTTGTGACTGACAGCCACTTGTGCGTGTGTGCGTCTTGTGTTTGCAGGTTCATCATACAATAAATGCAATGCAGTGCTTATTTCTGCGTAGAATTAAGAAGCTTACCCGTATGATAAAAGTCCGTCACACGCTGGCGTTGATAGCACTCAGGATAGCAGAGAGTCTGGAACCTCGAACGACTAGCTGATTCTACCAGTAGCGGGAGATAGATAGTCGTGGGGGAGGCGCTCCCAGGCGATTCTAATGTGCGTCGGCGACGTTTCGGTGCGCCCGTCTGACCGGCTTGATTGTTTCGCTGTTTCTGAGGGTCCAAGGTATCGTGATACGGGCGGGGACATACTTGGTTGGTATAATTAGAGCTGAACCCTTTGCCATGTATCCGAGTTGGCGCAGGTGAGGTCTGAGGTCTGAGGTCTTTTCGTTATCGATACGAGATGGAGCGTTAGGGTTTCGAACTATCGAGAAGCGAGTCGAGGGGAAGGTGCAAGGGAAACGCAATCACTCGGATAGACGGCTCGAGATGAGGAAGTTATATACCTAGGTAATGAATAATTTACGCTGCAAAGGTTGAGGGGGGAGAAGCTTGCTCTGAAATGTGTGGCGAATGATTCGAATCGATACGACGATAGTTCATGAGTCAAAACTCTGTTCATCAACATTTAAATTAAACCAAGTGGAAGAGTAAAGCTTCGTGAGATCAATGCCGATGATGTTGAGTCAAACTAAGGTTCCAGTGGATAGCCCTGCCTTGCTTGGGTTTGGCCTGTACCTAGTCGTAAATGAAAGAGAGAGAAAAAGTCTCACAGAGGCAAATGCCAAGCACCACTAAGAATAACCATAAATACTACTATAATCATCTCCTTGCGCCAACCAACTATAACTCAACCAGAATGCAAATATCGTAATGCCAATGCTGCAATGCAATGCAATGCTCTGTCAGTGGCACTCTTTATCAACCGTCCAAGCAAAATACAGCAGTCATGTCATAGGTAGACAGTGACGCTTTCGGTTCCCAACACCACGGATCCTCTGAAAGCCACATAAGTACCCTTATTTGCATGCATGCGGCAATGCGGCAAACAGTAAGCATATCAGGAAGCCAATTATCCCTCCCGAGCTTATTTCAAGCTGGGCTTGGCTCTGTCTGGCTGAGATCCCCAACGCGAGGCTTGTCCCTTGGCTCCTCTTGGCCCCATTACCTCAGCAGGTGACGGGGGCTAGAACCCATCAGAAGGCTGAATTAAGCCGCTCCTGGAAAGCCCCGTGCAGGGATTGAAAAGCCACTGAAGCTTGGCTGCTGATCGTCTTGGCTGCCTGGACGTGAATGGGTGAATTTTCTACGAGCGGTCGTTGTGTGTGTGTACTGTACGGATACCAGATACATACATTTTCACCGCTATATCAGTACTTAAAAACAAGTCCATCATGTGTTATAAGATAAAAGACAGTCGGCCACGAAACGGAACTCTCGGCTTGTGGGAGAAGCAGCATCATCGTCCAACGTACGTCCTTCTACCGCACAAAGCGCAGAATAAGGCCGGATGGATCTCGTCTAGAAATAGTTCAGGAGAGGAGGCCATGCTCCTAAGCGAGACCTCAGTGCTTATCAGGATTATGATGAGCGATTCTTGGCTCGCGATGAAATTGGCAAGACATTTTTGTCTCTGACGGAATGTGCCTTCTTTGAAAGATACATTTAATTTGATAAATGACACGAGACCAAATAAACATAAAAAAGGTATTTCCCGTTCCATGTTACGGTGTTATTGTTGCGTCCTTTGAGCCTTATTATTTGGGTTTCGTCAGCCCTTGGCGGATGATGCGGCTTTGGAACACTCCAAATTTCAGGCTTGGCACCAAGTGCCGTGGCCCGAGTCTAGGGGTTGTCGGGAACAGCCTCGGATTTGTCGTGCTCTTTTGATCATCTGGGGTCTTTTCCGACTCAAAAGGAGTTGGATCGGGTTGGGTCACAGCACAAATTACGATTGTCCAAGAGGCTGAGCTTCAAAACGTCTTGGCTCGCACGAGATATCAGGTTTTGATACTCCATGGCATTGCACAGACTCAAGTCCTGGTGGACGGTGGACCAGACCTGACTTCATTTCCCTGTGCAAGTGCCAAGATCGATCAGTTATTCCTCAAAAGTTCCCGGTGTCAGAGAGGGAGAGGGTCATGTACTTTGTCGTCTTATAGCCCACTTGGTCTCCTCTGATCAACTATCAGGGATAATCGGTGCCGTGAAAAAGTTCCTCGCAGGTTGATTGCCTGCCCCAGCTGAGACAATCTCGAATTGTTTGCTGTCGCTCAAGAGCCGTTTCCTGTAACCTCGATGTAACCTCTGCTGGTTGTGTTGCACGTAAACTTGACGATGTGATTAACGATCTACCTACGCTTGTGCAATCCGGTACATAATTGCCTGAGCGAGATGGGTCAGTGTCATTGCGCGCACCTACATACGATACCTAGGAGGAGACCCTATCATGCCAGTTAATGTTGGCTCATTCGAAACAACGCTCGTAAGCACTCAATCCCTGGCCATCAGCCTCCACAGCCACCCCAATAATAGTTATCTACAGGTAGGTAGGTGGTCATAGTCAGCAACGTCGTCATAGCCGTTGTTCAGTTATGGAAGTCCATTCGAAACAAACAGAGACCAGCATTTCTAAACAACTTCCTCTTCTGACAGAAGAACAAGATTATCACCACCCATCGGCACGCACGGCTCAAGTGATGGGCGTCTGCCGCCTGTAAATAAAGTTTTGCTCAGCAGTTGATGACGAGATGACGTCTGCCAGGCACCACAGCATGTTCAAGTTTAGGGTCCAACTTGATGGAGATCTTCAAGGTAAGCTTAAGCCTTTGAGAATCTCCGAAGGACCCACGAAGTTGCCTCATTTGGGGGCCCTTTTTCTGCCTCTGCCTCGCCCAGCGCGAGGCTTGTCGATCATGTCCATGTCAGGTAACGGCCATAGAGCGGCTTTTGTCATGCATTCCCACTCAAAATCCCTTTGCCGTGATACACGCACTTCCGCGGGTGGGTGTCGTATCATACTTGTCCAGAAATAAATGCAACCACAGGTAACGTTGACCGCTGTGACTGACTGACTGGCTTATGGGGATCAAAAAATGGAGAGTGCTGGGGATAAGTTCTTCTTCTTCTTGTTCTCGCTTTTACCGCTGAGCTTGGGCTTGTAACAGAAAGGAAGGTATTAGTCAATGCGTGTATTAGGCATAACCTCGTTTACTGATTGTTTCCAACAAGCGCCAGACCCTGATCCGTGTGTCTTCTTTTTTTTTTTTCCCTTCTAAATTCTCCTACGAAGGTTTCTTATTTTGGCCATTCAGAGATGAAGGGTTTTAGAGAGATCGACAGCGCCCGCCTCTAGCCCAATGCTTGTTCTTCTCACCAAAGCTCATGATTGTCTAGGACACGTAACACGGGTTCCAGTGATCAAGATCTTGACCATCAGCGGGTTCAGTACTGCTCTCGATGTAGCAGTTACAGTGGACAGGAAGGCCTGAGATGAGGTCAACTCGGGAAAATCGGCGGTTTTGCCCCGCTGGAGACAAAGTCCCCCATTCCCCACGTCCCCAGGACATGACGTCGACTGTGCCGCGGTGCCGAGCTGGGCGTTTGTTAATGTCTCGTCTCTGTCTCGGTGTGTTTTTAGAGCCACGGCCCTTTTACATGTGCTGTAAGAATCACCATCTCTCCCTGTGAACCACCTGGATCTGTGTGTATGCACTGCTCTGTAAGTTGTTGATTGTCACCGCCCTCGGCTGGAACGGGAGTTAGATGTTTTGAGTGCTGAGACTTGACGCATCAGGATCGACATCATATGCCTTGCCATGCGTCTTGTGCCAGTGCTCAAGCCTCCAACTCCCTGCTTTTTCAGACTTGTCTAAAGCTTGGCCTATGGATACTACTCTGCTGTGTCACAGAGCCAAGATGCAATGTACTGAAGTGACTGTGCAGACAATGCAACACATGCACCGACGACCCATGTTTGTTTGAAATTGACGCGAGAGGAAGGCCATTTGAGCTGCTGGTCGTCTGAGGGTTGAGCTCGGAAAATCGGCTCTGGGAGGTACACACTAACGCGCAACCCAGCCAAGTACCAAGGATGGAATACGACAGGCGAGACGCTCCAATTACATTGCCATGTTGATGAAACAACGATGGATTGTGAGGATTATGTACCAAGGCTCGGCGGGAAGCCTTGTCAGTCAGCACTGTTGTTTTTTGTGAAGCGCGTCTTGTGTAGAGTGCCAATGCTTGTGTGGTTGAGCAAAACGGCCTGGTTCTAAGCAGCTGATGTCGCCAAGGATACTGTCACTGATGCCATGGAAATTGGCTATGCTCGCGGAAAAGACAATGGCGTTTTCTCACTTTACGAGTCGCCCAATTAATAAAATACTGATTCCTTCACAACTGCCAAGACGGATCGGGGAGGGCTCGGCGCAGGTGGTACCTTGGGTCAGGCGGCCTCTCATTCGAGCAAAGGGAAACGCCCTGGTTTAAGCATGAATTTAAGCGTTGTCAGCCACTTGCTTGGCACGGGTGTCATTCCGCCCTGGGGCGTGTCTCTACAAGCAACAAGTGACGAGAAGTAGCCGCGTCTTCCAATCCCAAGGCCGCAGCGACGCTCATCAGGAGGAGATAATGTGCTCAGCGTCCAGGTAGACCCTGCCTGAGCCCGCAACAGAGGACAGTGGACACATGGTTGGCCGTCAATTGGAGCCCGTGGCTTGCGAGATGTGGTCTTGGTATGGCAGCGAGATGCCGTCGCAACCGTCTTGGCTTTTTGGCTTTGCAGGGGTGGCCTAGTGGTACGTAGTGGAAACAAAAATGGGCGTTTCTGATTCTGATTACGATTGCAATCCAATGGCATTATCTGGGGCACACCTCACTGAGAGTCTTATTCCCGGGCGTGTTCGCGGTGCCGGGTGGATCAAGAATATGTCTTGGCTTTTTGCTAAGAGGCCGCTAACCGCGGACAGCAGAAGCGAGGTTCTGATGCCAAGAGGGAGAGGTGATGGTGAATAGGCGATTTGCTGTTGTGTAGTTGTCACTCTAACCACTGTGAGCCGTATAAGTTGTGTTAGTTGTGCTCTAAATCACACGCAAGACGTCCCGAAGCAATAGCGGTAGGAAATAGGCCGTAATCGTCATGGCGGAGTCTAACCAATGTCACCATCTGGATATATCGGCATCTCGAAGCTCGCCCATGTGCTGTTAAGGACTTAAGGTGTCGCGCTAGACAGGGCCTCTCCATATTTCTAATTCTCGCGTGCCGATCTGTCCGTTCAGATCCCTGTCCATAATGACTCGGCTGACGCCACACGCTCACTTGGTGAACTCTGACCCTCCCTCCCTCAGCGGGCGAAGCTTTTTGTCTCTGTTTTTAAATTTTTACCGTGCAGCCCGATAAAAAGCTTGGCGCTCGGTGGCTGCATGCTTATTTGTTTTAACCATCGCATCATAATCCCTCGAACCGCCATGATTGGCTCGACAGGTCTCCCACTGCCAGATATTGCTGTGTAGCAATCTCGTCGAGACGTTGGTTATTCTGTCGAGTCTGTGCTATTGTGACTCTGACCTTTTGCCAACCCCAGTAATCGGATCATGGCATAACCCAAGTGTCGCCGATCTACCCGTCCAGCCGACAAGGTTGAGGCAGATAAAGGGGTTGTTAACACGTTACCCTATATCGTCAAATGTGGTGGCTCAGCAAAGGATAAACTAAGATTCACGTTCATTCTCATTCATTCGTTGACATCGATATTATCACTATGCTGCCTGGTATCCTTAATCATGACACCATACATCATAATACGGTGAGAACCCAATCACCAAATGCCCAATCGACCTACTCGTACTACGGCAAACCCTGATGCTAAGCTTAATTGTCACCGAAGCCACGAGGTTAAAACTCTGACAGATAAAAGTTCCGTGACCTGTTGATCCAAGGAATGGACCACAGAAATCCACCAGTTTAAGTGATTAGTGCAACTTGGCAGGCCCAAAGTCATCACACGTTACTCTGCATCGTGACAAGCCTCAAGGAAAGCTACACTGCAAACCAGGCCCAAGCCATCACCGCCACGAAGGACTTTATTAGAACAAGAGCCAGTGAGTGGCCTCGCTTAGGGCGAACGCCATTTGCTTTGCTTGGTATCTTGAGCCAAAAGTCCGTCCATCTTGGCCCCCGCCAAGGTTCGCCGAGACTCATCTATCGTCAGAGTCTGGACTGGGCGCCATGCATTATTGCGCTGGGATAAAATGAGGCACAAACGACGAGAAAGTGTTAAACCCGATCCCCTGGCGTAGGTATCTTTTTTCTTTTTAACTCCAAAACACCGCCAGGATCTTTGGTGAATGTGATATAACGCCGAGAAGCGGCGGCGGGCGTTGGGCGCTGGGCGCGTGGTACTGACAGCACCAGGTTTGTTCGGTTTTGGCTAACTAGTTCATGGCATGGTACCTTGCCGTTTACTCAGACAGGCAGGCAGACAGGACTCTCGGTGTCTTTTAAGCTCAGACTAGCCCGTTCCCAACAGGCAATAGAGGTAAGCATAACCACTGAAATCTGCCCGTCGAGGGTCCAGACCTTCTGTCAGATGAGGCTGAAAAGGGGGTCACCAACGCGACCTGATTGGGCGGGGTATGTTACGATGAGACGAATTACAGTAGGTAGTCCAATTATTGCCCTTGATAGGCAAGGTTGTCTTTTAGAATGATCAGATGGGTCCCCGTATCTAAGAGAAATAGAAATAAAAATAAAAATAAAGCGAAACAGGTGACATGGTCAAGATGAAGCTATTTGTCACGTATGACGAAATGGTTTGCACGATGATGGGGCGAAAGAAGGAAAATGGAACAAATCCGTGGATCCAAAGAGAGAAAAAGAGGAGACCGAGAGAAAAAAGAAGGAGAAGAGTAAGAAAAAAAATCTACGATGATGGATCACCAGAGAGAGATCAAAGCGTTACCGACCGATATCTACGACCTACGACCTACCTCTATCGTCAGAGGTTCCACTAGCGGATACTGTATTATCTAACGGAATGTGTGCCCATTTCCCGAACAAGGGGTCTCATGGATAAGTCGGCATCGATCATCCATTTTGCGTGGTTTTGGTTTCTTGATGTTTGCTGTTGTCTCATTTCCATGCCAGTGAAATACGAGAAAAGAAGGGGAAAAGAAAATGTCAATAGATCAGCAAATGATTCATAGACCACACAAAGAACAGATCACTCACTAATTTACCTGAATTAATATACTTGAAATATGTCGTTGACTGCCGAAGAAAAAAAGAAAAGAAAAAAACAGAGTTCCTATCAAACAACCCTGTCCCATACCGTGATCCATCTTAAGCTTATTTTCCAACTCTGAAGAGGGGGGTTGCTCAAAGCAGTAAGTGACAAAGACGAGATTGATTGATGATGCCATTGACTTCTGCCACTCAGTCAGATAGATCTTGGCATCTTAGTAAAAATAATATATTAGCTTTTTTCCCTTTTAGGTAAAATAAACTTTATTTCCCTCTTATCTAATATTAACTTTTAAT